>LSRZ01000065.1:1969-40740 GCA_001625125.1 Haemoproteus tartakovskyi | reverse complement strand
TACTATATATATATATATATATATATATATATATATATATTAACTAATTCAGACTAAAAATATTAATATTTTCTAAGAAAGTAAACTTATTATCACTTAAATTAAGAATTAAGTACAAACTCCTTAATTCAAATGATTATTATACCCTTTTAACCAATTTTATCTATTGTAACCCTACTAAGAGTCCTTACGCCTAGAACTTAATGTATTACTAAACCCTTAAGGTCTTATTCCTTAATTTTTAGTTGAATGTAAATTCAGAACAATATATATTATTTTGTATGCTTTTAAGGTCTACAATAGGTTCAAAGTTTCAGATGTTAACACAACCCATAAAATAAAGGTAGTGATTCACATATACATAGCACTTAAATATATATAAAAAGACCATGGGGAAAAAATAACTGTTCACACATGCATCTGGTCTATCAAAATGCTTTTTCAAATTTTTTGCAAAGTAAATTTATGCTACACTCAATATCATACTTCCCCAAACTATAATTTATTATTCATTCACTCTTAAATATTTTTAAATGTAACAATTCACTGTTTTTGTATCAAATGCTTATTTTTAAAACATACAATCAATATTTATTTAACGTAAATTCTTTCAACGATTTTTTTTTTTTTTTTAACAGCTATAATTGAATTAAAACTTAAGCAAAAGTTAATTCATTCAAACGCAATTAAAACTGAATCCTTAAAAAATGTTTTTCAAATAAAACTCTTTCAGACTGTTGTTCATCATTTTATGTTCAAAAACATAAAACTACTTTAGTTCGTTCAATTTCGAATAGCTAAAATATAGCTGGAAAATTGCTGATGCTTCCCCTTTTTCCTTTTTTTCTTACTGAATTCAAAAAGAATTAAGTTTTCTCATCAAACTTTCATCGAACAACTTTCATTGAACAGCTTTCATTGAACAACTTTCATTGAACAACTTTCATTGAACAACTTTCATTGAACAACTTTGATCCTTTCATCATCCCAAAAAAATTTTTAACAAAAATTACAAAACACGAACACCACACAATGCAATGCAAACGTACATACATCAAACAAACATACGATTACATGTGATGTACTCCCTTGACAGAACTGATTAACTTTTCGTTTTCGTAAATTTGCATTTCTGACATTTCATATCACTTGTGTAATTAGAACGAATCTGTTCCACAAAACGTTATCAAAGTAATTGTTGATAGACCAGTAACACACCAAGTTTGTCAACTATTCATTAAATAACAATTTACTCATTTTTCTGAATATCTAAACGATTCTATAAGAGGAAACATAAAAATTCTTGTCGAACTTTCTTTCTTCTATTGCATATTAATTTCCTTTTTAAACAAAAAATGATATATATATTTTTTTTAGGCACACATATATACAAATTTTTTTATTTAAATGGAAAAGTTACACATATATATATGTATTTAGAACATAATTTTTTTTTTTTTTTAGAATGCACATTTATCATGAGATACACATCTATCATGAAATGCACATTTATCATGAGATGCACATTTATCATGAGATGCACATTTATCATGAGATGCACATTTATCACGAGATGCACATTTATCACGAGATGCACATTTATCACGAGATGTACATTTATCACGAGATTCACATTTATCACGAGATGCATATTTATAACGAGATGCATATTTATAACGAGATGCACATTTTTCTCATTATGCCCTCTTTTTAAGGCTTATATTGGTGTTAGACTATTTTTATGACCCCAAACCTTAATTTGTATAAAATTTACATTTAGCAATCTATTTATTCACATGCGAATGATACCTAGTTCCTCTATTTTCGCTTTTCCTCCAACATCATATTATAGTCATCTTTGATGATCCACATTTCCTGTGTTTTCTCTTGATATTGTGAAGTTTGTGGACGTACAGAATACCGAAGTATGACAAATATTTTGTTTTTATCAGTTTCGTAACTTTCGCTTTTTTCGTTGAGATTTGTTCTTACATGATGATGATGATGATGATGGATTAGTATCTGTTCACTTTTTTTGTTGCGGTTGATCAGCCGTTTCTAGTGATGAACTTGTACTTATTCGCTTTTTTTGTTGAAGTTATCACTTATCACATTATGATGATGAACTTGTGTTTATTTATATTGTTGGTTTACTTCTGTCTTTACTTTTGTCTTTATTTTCGTTTTTACTTTCGCCTTAACTTTCGTCTTTACTTTTGTCTTTCGTTTTTACTTTCGTCTTTACTTTTGTCTTTACTTTTGTCTTTATTTTCGTTTTTACTTTCGCCTTAACTTTCGTTTTTACTTTCGTCTTTATTTCTTTACTTTTTGATGATGAACTTTTGCTGCTCGCATTCTGAACGTATATTTTTAATTGTTCCATTTTCTCTTTATCCAATGGCTTTATACCCATTGATTTAAATAATGAATCAAACCGTTTAATTATTTTTTTAAATTTCAACGCATTTTGTTTCAGTTTTTCTTTTCTAATTTTAGGCTTACTATGTCTAACTATTTCCGACAACATATTTACTTCATTGTCTAGTTCACGTAATTTAAATAATACTTCTACATGTTGTTTAAACTTTTTTTTTATCTCATTAATGTTCAATAATATAGAAAAATTAACCTCATTTAAATATTTTAATTTATAGCTTAACTTTATTGTCCTTTGGAAAAATATATTAACATTTACTGTTCCCAACTTATGTATTTCTTCATGTATATATTTTAATACATTTTCAGCGTAAAATTTTAATTGCCAAGTTAAAGCCCTATATATCCAGAGAAACGTATTCCCAAAGGGCCCTTGTAACAAACGTTCGTTTTCTGTTAATAACGCACTTGCTTCCATGCTTAAATCACTTTCGAAATGTATGTAATCCTCGCATGCTGTTAATAATTGAATGAATACAGATAAAATAAATAATAAATTGTTTTTTTGATCCCGGTTCCAACTTAAAGACATAAGTAGCATTTTTCCCAAATTGTAAAATAGAAATGTTGCCAACTCTTTCACATTACTGAATGTATGGGATATTTCTTTTGCCAAACCCTCCTGCTCATTTGCTAATTCACTCATAAATAAATTTATTTCTTTTACATATGATTCTAACATTGTTATCAAAATTTGTGTTTTTTCACATACACCCTTTTTTTCATCATCACAAATCTTTACAAGGTCATTGCCAAATAAGTATAGTGATTTTAACTTGCAATAGTATTCTTTTAAATGTCGATGCATATTATCAAATACGTCATTTTCTTGTAATGAACAAAGAACCCATTTAAATACACAGTTAACCACACAATTTTTATTTAAATCATCATCTGAAGGCAAGGAAGAACAATTCAATAAAGACTGCAAGCGAACATATTTCTTTGGTCGATCCATTTGAAGAAACGATTTTAATACTTCTGAAACAATGAATCTCTTTTTGGAAAGCCTTTGTTTCATATCTATTCGTTTAATTAATTTTCGCTGACAAGCAAATGATACACAAGCAAAACATGCGTTAAAAACAGCAGATGAATTTAAAAATCCAAAAACAGTCTTTAAGTCTTTAGGAAACTTCAATTGTGGTTCAAATTTCAGAATATTTTGCAATAACTTCTGAATCACATTACTTCCAAATTTTAAATCTTCAATATTCAATTCTAATATGCCCTCAGAAGAAATCATAGTTTCTATGTTTTCTATAGATGCATTCAGCTTAACTTTTTCAATATGTTTATGTAATTCCAAATCAGCAAACAATTTTTCTGTGATCCTCTTTATATATTTTATATTTATACATTTTAAGTCAGATGTCATTTCACACTTTGAAAAGGCCTGAGAAGATGTAGAAACTTCCGTATCATCATCATTCATTCTATAATTCGTATCCTTTTTTAAAGCATCACTAGTTTCTACATTAGTATCTGTTACACCACACACATTTAACGCATTCGTATGATCGACTACTTTTAATTGGCTATTTTGGATATCCGGAATGGAAGGAATGTTCTTCGTATAACATTCCACTTGATGGCATGAAATATTTTCAGACGTATTATTAAAACCACCTTCCGACTCTGGCAAAATTTTTAACGCATCCATTACATTCTTTTCCGTTGTGTTTGGATCCCAATGTTTAAATAAGCTCCTTAATTCATTACATGATTCTTCTTCGATATCTTCATCTAATGCATTTATATTACTCAGCATATTCGATTTTTTAGGGTTCTTCAATGTACCCTCATTATTCATTGATTGTGACTTCGTACTTTCAAAAATCATAATATCGCGAAACAATTCGTTTTCTATTTCGCCATCTAACTCATATGATTCACTAAGTAGATCCCCCCATAGTGTTTCACTCAAGGCGTCATTTACAATAGGCACTGATGGATTGTTTTGAGATTCATTAAGTGTTCTTTGTAAACTGGTGTTCAAACGCCTGCTATGAAAACTCGTAAAAAAATTATCATCAGGCACATGAATGTTATCAGTTTCTGTAATATTACTTAAAGCATTTTCTAATGAACAAGACCACCAATTATCGTGTTCATGTGCATCTGGATTCAACGAATATGCATATGCCACTGGCAACATTTTATGACTTCCCTCACCACTTCTGTTTAATTCGTGTTCCTCTGAGTATACTACATAATTTGTGTTTGGAAAAAATATCCATAATATGTTGAGAATCAAAGACAACACGTTTAATTTTTTCATATATACCACAAAACACATAAACCAATGCATAATGCTTTTATTTCAGCAGTTTCAGTAATTAATTTCTTAGAAAAAAAATAAGCTCTGTTATCTTAAAATATTTCACATGAAACACGTAATGGGGAAGGTTATTTTAGTAATTACGTTGTTTTTTGTTTAGTCAGTTAAAATAACTATATTTCGTTGAATGATCTATTAAATTAAAAATTTATGTCTTGAGTAAAATGAACTCATTGCATCTGACATAACTTTATATTATCAGTGTATGTCATCAGTTTATGTTATTAATGTGTGTCATCAGTTAGTCTTTCAAAGTAGTTTTCATAAAATTTGGAAGAAAAAATATGCTCTCCAGGAAGATAACTGACTTTATGATGTTATCAAAGTAGAAAATTTTGATAGAAAAACAGATAATTCGTCACACATTGCATTACACGTAGTCATTTTTTTTTTATTGCATTTTTATATTCATTAATTTGTGTTTGTTTCATGTGAAGTTTTTTTGAAAAACAAATTCTGAAATATTATTGTGAACTGTTCAAAAAGAAAAACAATTCATTTGTTTTCAGAAATGCACCAAATAACGTGCTTTATTAACGATTACTCTGATAACCTTTTGAAGAGAAGATTCGTTCGGCGTGTATTTCTGACATGAAATGTCAGGAATGCGGAATTGTGATAACGAAAGTTAATCAATTCTGTCAAGAATTCCTTTTATATGTATTTGCCTGTGTTTTTGTTGCATGTACGTTTGCATTGTGTCATGTTCGTGCTTTGCAATTTTTGTTAAAAATTTCTTTGGGATGATGAAAGGATCAAAGTTGTTCAATGAAAGTTTGTTCAGAAAAACTAATACTTCATGAATTCAGCAAGAAAAAAAGAAAACAAAAGATTCAGCATTTTTCCAGCTATGCGAAATTAAACAAACCCAGGTAGTTTTATGTTTTTGAACACAAAATGATGAACAACAGTCTGAAACTGTTTTTCTCTTAAGTAGTTTGTATGTTTTCCTTTTACATTGACAAATATATTTAATGTTTTAACTGAAATAAACCAATGTAGCTTTTAATATTTTCGCTTTTACAAGATTTTTAAATATTGGGGGTTTCAATTTGTTTTGGATTAATGCAAAAAAAAAAAAAAAAATTGAAAGACGGGATATGAATTAATCTAAAAATTCATCTGAAGTTATTTCTATGTTGAATTATCAGCCACACATTAACTTTTGTGCAGTTTTTTGGAATCCTTAGCAAAGATTTTAACTGACATTACAATTGTTGGGTTATCAGAGATAACCCTAATATAGTTTTGGAAGAAAGAAGTAATAATATAAAGGTTATATTTCAATTGCATATGAATAAACAGACTTTTAAAAATCAATTTTACATCAATTGGTATATTTACCGTATAATAAATGCATGATTAAATTAATTGAGTGTGAACTAGCCATATAATTGATTAATGAAAAATTAATAACAACTTAGGACTTTACAGAAATATATCTTAAATAACTTTGAATTGTGGTTTATCAAAATTTCTTTTTAATATTTTTGTTCACGACTTTATTGTGGTTCGTTATTAATAAAAATTTTCAGAAACATTTTATAATATCAAAGATAATTTTGATATTTGGGTTGTAATGGTTCCTTTTTATTCGTCAAGTTCACTCTTTTGAGTTTTCTAATATTTTTTGTAATGTACTCATTACATGTTATGCGAAACTTGTTTAAATAGTTTTATGAAAAAAATTAAACACAGTCACTTTTTTATGTCACTCCGTGTACTTTTCATGAACACTTTAACTTATAAAAGTAGTCACTAAATGCATTACCAAAAACACAAAATGTGATAATTGACACCCTACAAAAAAAAATTATAAAAAAAAAATATTTATTTTTTCTTTTTGAAATTATGTGAAAAACAGAAGTGATTTTGGACATAATAAAAATAAATTTAAAATTACATGTATTTTGATTTTTACAAATTTTTTTTTCATATGCATAATTAATCTTTTATTGGTGTCTGATGTTTTTATCTTTTCTAATAAGATAGGAATAATTGTTTATGAGATCCTTTTGATTAACTGATTTGTTCTTTTGACATTCCACTGATATACTTTTATGAATTTTGATTTTTACAAATTTTTTTTTTCATATGCATAATTAATCTTTTATTGGTGTCTGATGTTTTTATCTTTTCTAATAAGATAGGAATAATTGTTTATGAGATCCTTTTGATTAATTGATTTGTTCTTCTGACATTCCACTGATATACTTTTATGAATATTTCATTATTGTTTGTCTTTTTGTTTTGGAATTTCTGTCATATTTATAAACTTTAGACAAACTATAGGTCTGGTAGTTTTCATTATTTCGTATAGTACAGGACTGTTTATCTTGTTTTAATTATTTATAGCCAAATTATATAAGGGTTACTCGAATAACTCAAGTGTGAACTAGCAGACTATCACAGAAAGTTTCCATATGTTTTACGGATAACAAGATTTGTTGAAGATGGTAAGGAGTTTTACGATGTAACTTCATCACAGAAAAATTGTTCAGGAAATCAGTTGAGCAATCAAAAAATGTATTTTATGATACGTATATATCATATAATCCTGCTAAAAGTAAATTCAGTTAATCGGTCAGGAATTGTGTTGCATACTTTGTTTAGTTGTTTTTTTTTTTGAGCATTTTTAGGTTTATTGTGTTACATTTAAGAAAAAAAAGGAAAAAAAAACTCTTAAGGATGATGAAAAATTTTGTTCAAGAAAAAAGAAAAATAATTGGATTTTTTAATTTTTTATTTTTACAACATAAAATATTGAACAACACTCTGAAACAGTTTTCTTTGAAAAACTTTCTTATGATTTTACAGGCAACTTTTTTTTTTTATTTCACTAATGCAACTTTTGAGATTTTTACTTTTGCAAAATAAATTTAAATACTATAGGTTAAATTCGTTGAAAATTAAATTGAAATTGAAACTTAAAAGGGAAAAAGTGTAGCATTTATCGAAGAATCAAATCCAGCTAACATTATAGGTTAAATTATCAACATCATAAAATTTTCTGTTCATTTTTCTTTTCAGATTTTAGGTTTTCAAATTTTAAGTTTTTAGATTTTAGGAAACAATAATTTTAACCACCATTATACTGCAAATGGAAAAGGTATTTTATAAAAATTCGAAGATAAAAGCTGCTTAGTGGAATAGTCATAATACGTAGCAATAGGTATTGTTTAGCTATAGGGGACGGCTCGATAAAAGATGCTATTTCGCCTTAGGGGCTTTTTACAAATAAGTGTTATCTATAGTTATCACAACAAGAATTTAAAAAACTATACTTTGTGTAGCTTGAACTGTCAGTTTCATAAGGCAACGAAAGCTGTACTTAGAGCGGCATGAGCTGTCAGTTGAGGAAATGCATCACAAGTTATCATAAGTTTGAAAGGAAGTTAAAATATATTTTGGGAAACCTTTTTATCGGAACCAGCAGAAAGTTACCTTGCAAAAAAACACACAAGTCATTTTAATAAACCAACTAACCATATAAGTAATTAATGAAAAATTAATAACAACTTGAAGCTCTAGAAAAATATATCTTAAATAATTATCAATTGATAAAGATTACACGTAAAAACACAAATTCAAAAGCAGAACTGATCACTAATTAATATATAGTGTTCAAAAGAACTAACCAAATGTTTGACAATATTAATAACATAATTTTTATTATTTAATTTATGATCATCATTTTATGATTAAAATAATTACAGAAAAGATTGAATTGGAATAATTAATCAAAAATGGATTAGAGGTAATGTCACATTTTTATTTTAAAAGAGAGATCAAAATATATAAAACTTGGAATCTTCATTTTAATCAATTTATTTTAGATTAAATGAGTAAATTGCAGCTAATGCGATACAGTGATTTTGTTTTAGATGAATTTAAAAAGAAAAGATGAATTTAAAAAGAAAAGATGAATTTAAAAAGAAAAGATGAATTTAAAAAGAAAAGATGAATTTAAAAAGAAAAGATGAATTTAAAAATTTTAATTCTTTATTTTCGAAGATCGCGATTAACAAAAAAAATAATAATCTTATTTTTAAATTTTATTTTTTATAAAATATACAATCATAATTTAATTTTCACTTATATAAAGAAGATATAAAAAGAATTTTAATTTATTTTCATAATTGTAAAACTATTAACTTGGAAAAGTTTTAATCCATTTATGAACTATATTTAACTAAAAACATATTTTCTCTTTAACATATATATATATTATTTACTTTCATTTATAATTGTGTTCGTTTAAGTAAGTAATTTGCATATATGAAATTCTATCTGCAGGAAAACCCAGTGAGAACGAAATTGACAAATACAAAAAAGAATTATCAGTACATGAATTCGTGAATAAGAAAAGAGAGAATTGGTATTGTGGTAAGTCTTTTAGAAAATTATGATAACGTAATTTATTAGTATAAGTGATAAAATGATAGCTGAAAAAGTGATACAGCATTAGGAACAGGACAATTGATTCCACTCTTAGGACGGTAGAACCGTAAAGAGAAAGTTCCATTAGCGAAAATTGGAAAAATTAAGCCAAAAAAGTTTCACCCTGTATAGGTGATAAATTAATAATTGAGAGCAATCAGTTCAACGATTTGTAATGTAATAAATAGATGTCAATCAATGCAACAATTTATAACGTAATAAATAAAAGGAACGAAGGGGAGCGGATTCTCAGTACAGAAAGTTTGATGCAAAATAAAAATTGTATGAGAAGTTATACAAAGTGTGAGAAAAAGTACTAAAAGTGTGCAAAAGCATAAAGAGTGAAAAATTACTCTAAATAAGAAAGAGTAAGGAGCTTAATAAGCGAGAGGCGTATCATGCATTCGCTTATATGCATCATACAGATACATATATGTGCATAGACCTCAATGTACAACTTGGATGTACCAAAGTTAAACTTTTAAATAATTTGCTTTTTGTGAAATTAATAATCTGGGGTTTAAGTGTAAAACGAACCAGTGTATAACACTTAATATAAACTTAATAAAAAAAGTTTTGATAAACCAATGTGCAAGAAGAAATTAAAGTATCGTCTAAAAAATATTTTTATAGGAATCAACAAAGATTTACCTTTTGACAAACTGGAAAAGGCGTTTTGATAAACGGATTAAATTCTCTTAAAAATTTTTTAAGAAATGAAAATTTTGCATATATCTTTTTATATTGCACAAACACAAAAACACACAAACACAAATTTGGAAATTTTTGTTGTACGTTAAAAAAATTGTAGAGAAAAATAATGAGCATTTATAAACATATAAAAGATCTTAAAAAACAAAATAAAATGTTATCACACCAAAAAAATAGAGACAAGCTGAAGCGTTTATCACACTCAAAACAAGTTAAAAATATAATAGAACAATTAGCACACACAAATAATTTGAGACAGACCGAACAATTACATACACAATTAGTTAAAAAATTGTAAATCACTGTTTTTTTCACTTGCCTTCATTATCGAAATGTATTCGATTTGAAATACTATTGGTGCATTTGGGTAGACAATATTTGTTCAAGCACATTTTACCTTACTAGTCGCTAAAATTTATCTATGTTTAGTTTATACATTTATCGTAACTTAATTTATGTTAACCGGTATACACTGGTGCGAAATAACTAAATTTCCACCGTATACCTAAAATGAATCAAAATGAAATGTATCAATTTCAATAAAATAATATTTAAAGTGAATCAAAATTAAAGTGAATCAAAATTAAAGTGAATCAAAATGAAATGTATCAATTTCAATAAAATAATACTTACTCTTTTTTATATTTAGTATTATAAATAAATTTTCTAATTTAGATGCATACTGTATTTTTTTAACCTTTTCTATCTATAAAACCCTTTAAGAGGCTCCTTTTAGGTCTTAATATATTATTAAGTTTCTAAAATTTCATCCCTTAGTTTTTTATTGCCTCGGGATTAAAACAGTAGATATTATGTTGTGTGCTTTTAAAGTTTACATTGGACTCAAAGTTTGTTATGTTTGCAAGGCCCATTAAAAAATAGAGTTATGCAAACTCATGTACGGCTTAAATATACATAAAAATTAGCAAAAAAAAAAAAAAATAACTTCACACGTGTAAAACATTTTATTTTTGAACTATTCATTAGTTAGGAATTTAATTACTCATTTCTTTGAATATCTAAACGACTTTCTAAGATGTCACATATAAGTTCTTCATAAACATTTCCTTTTTTTTGTCTGTAAATTCCCTTTTTTTTTTCTTTTATGCACATATCTTCCCACATGCACATATATATAAATATATATATATGTATCCCTATGGATAAATAAGTACATATGTACAACTTTTATTTATATGGAAAAGTCGTACACAAATATATATATGCATATAAAAATTTTATTTTTTTTCTTGTAAAAATTCACAATTTTCACACTATGTACTCTTTTTAAGATTAAACTTTTTATTAGGGCTATTTTGATAACCCGGTGTTCTAAATTTTTGTGTCAAAATATGATAATGGTTATTTTGTTAACCCATGATAAAACAAAAAAAGTATAAATATGGGGGAGAGGGGCAAAAATGTGCATAAAAAATATGACAAGTGTTTTTTACGCTTAAATTCCAGCCAATTTCAAAAATTGAAAAAAAGTGCTGCAATTGAAGAAGGAAAATTTTTTGAATAAGCTAAAAAAATGATTTTGTCAGGGAAATGTACAAAACCCCAAAAAAACATATAACCGATGAAACTAAATTTAAAAACTGTAACCATTTTGAAGTTATGTAATACAGAGTTTAGCTAAAATAAAAAATAATATGTCATTTCTGAGTTATTTTTTTTTTTTTTTAATTGGCCATTTTTTTATGAGTTTTCGAAAATACAGTATGTAGGAGCTTTTTATGAAGCAAATTCCCGATGTAATATTTTTTGTACCCATCAATCAAAAAAAAATATATACATGGTGTTTTAAATATGTTTTCTCCAAAAACAAAAATAAAAATTCATGGAAAAATTTAACACATATCTTAAAATGTAAACGTTTGAATTAATTTTACTTAATGAATTATACACAATTAAAATTTTTAAAATGAATTTTCTTGTGAAAAACATTTTATACACAAAGCTTGAATTAACTTTACCAAATTTATTATACAAACATAATTAAAATATATTAAAAAGAATTTTGTGTAAAAAACATTTCATAAACAAAGCTAAAATTAATTCTCACTAATTAAATATACACAGAATTGAAATATTTTAAGTAGAATTTATTGTGAAAAACAAGTTTTCATAAAAGAAATTTAAATGAATTCTGATATACAATAATTTCGAGTAAATAGACAAAATGTAAACAAAACATAAATACAAATATTAATGTGCAATATTTACACGAATACAGTGTGTAAATGTGTGTGTACTTTGTTTATGTTAAATTGTATACGAGTGTGTAAAGTGTGTGTGTGAAAACAATTCGTATAAAATTATATAAAATTATTTACAATTTTGTAAAATCGTAATTTTATTTCTCTAAATATATCAACCGTTTTTTTAATAGATTATTATTGTAGTACTAGTTTTTTAAAATTATATTTTCTAGTTTTATAACAGATATTTTACACTGCTTTTCTTTTATTAGTAGTTTCTTAAACGATGATAGAGACTATATCAAAAATATGTACAATATTTTTTGATCAAATTGGTTCCCATTTTAGTATAAAAGTTTCATGTGTATAAATAACATATATATACAAGAGGGGTCATTAATTTTACGTAGTGATATTATCTTTTCTCAGGGAGCTGTTCTCTAGATAGCATTTTGATTTTATACTGTTCAGCTTATATTCGCCTTTCCCGAGTTACCTTCGGTTAAAGTGCAAATTGTTTTATGTATATTTTGATTTTATACTGTTCAGCTCATATTCGCCTTTCCCGAGTTACCTTCGGTTAAACTGCAAATTGTTTTATGTATATTTTGATTTTATACTGTTCAGCTCATATTCGCCTTTCCCGAGTTACCTTCGGTTAAACTGCAAATTGTTTTATGTATATTTTGATTTTGTATTGTTTTTGCTGATCATATTTACTTGTCTTTTTAAATACTCCATTGTATGAATATCATTTGATATGCAAATACAAAAATAAAAGACATAACGCAATATATGTTACAACATTTGTTATAAAATATGTTACAACATATGTTACAAAATTTGTTATGAAATACGTTACAAATTATGTTATAAAATGTGTTATAAAATATGAACATTTTATTTTGGAAACTTTTTCATACAATAATGTTCATTTAAAACATTATTCACAAATTTTCGTCCGACGAATATTGTTTCTTTCACACACCAAACAAAATTATATTATTTTTTATTTTTTATTTTTTTTACTTAAGCAAATTTTTACAAAAATAAGTAAAATAAAAATTTACATACATAAAATAAATAAAAGTAGAACCGTATAGTAAATTCATGTACATAAACTAAATTGAAACAATACATGATTTTTACTCTTAAAATAAATTGTTATGATTCGTCATATATTTCCCTTGTATCCATTAGTGTAATTGTCTGTTTTAAAAATATTATTTGTTCAATTGGGTATGTATTCTCCTCCAAATAATATTTTAGTTAAATTTTACACATACATTTATCTCACTTGTTTATCCCTTTGTGTCCCAATATCGTAGAGATTATTTTGATAACCCACGTGTCATGCTTTTTTTAGAATAAACTTTAACATTCAAGTAAGGATTGCAACAATCCAGTTACAAGTTGAGGACCCGCTCAAAAAAATAAAAATTTTCATAAATAATGATATAGTTATTATTGATGCCAGTAAAATATATTATAATTCTGGCTCATATAGAAGAAACAGTACATACAAATTTTAAATTTTATAAATGTAATAACATAATTTTTCTGTGTAAACAATATCAAAAAACATTTTTATAAAGAATCAGAAAACAAATTTGTTAATTTCGAAAAAAAAAAATATGCTTTAAAATAATAAAAAAATATTGTTATTTTGTTTAAAATATTTGTAAAATATTATAAAATTTGTCTGTGTGTCTTTAAACATTTCAGCGAGCACCTTGCTTATTTAGCTAACTTTTTGTTAATATGTAATATATTTTACAACTTTAATGCACGTATATTATTCATAACATGTTTGTATTCCTTTTAACCAGTATAATGGTTACGTTGTCAGCTTAATTTACACACACGATATAATTTTTATATATATTTTTTTTAATTATTCTAATACATCCTATTTTTAAAACGTTTGTGTTATTATTTTTCTTTTTTTTTTCACGAAACGCAATTATAACATTTCAAGGAAACAATATAAATACTTATATAAACCAGTTGGCAATAATTGGTTAAACATATTTCATTGTTACCAATTATATTTTAAATTATTAAAACTACCTTTTTTATTATAATATGGAAAACAAAACAGATGAAACTTCAAATGTTCAGAAAAATAAAGACGTCGATGCCGGTTCTAATTCTTCTTCTAGGGTAACGGCAGGCTTACAAAAAAAGGAAGACGAAAACGAAAAATCAAGCCGTACTGCACCACATAAAGATGCGACAACTACTCAAAAAAGTAGAGACGCTTCATGCTATACAGATGCACCTTCGAATTTACCAGAGGTAGCAGGAGATGAAGAACAAAAATGTGAAAAACAAGAAAGAAGAGTTCCAAGAAACGCAGAAGCAGTTTCTGATGAAAATACTTCAAGTTCTTCCCAAGAAGTTTGCCTAAAAAAGTTCGAGTGCGACAAATATTTATTTTATGAAGTAAATCGTTGTGATATGGTTGATGGCGTAAAAGACAAGTTGCGAAATTATACCTCTATGATGTTAAAGCAAAGGAAAAATCTTCCTAAAACACAAATGAAATGCGATGCACTACCTCAATTCACGAATGCTTTAGGTACACATAATTTATTTTTAGAGGGTTTGATTGGAAAATGTTTATACGAATACAACCTTGAATGTCATGAGGGGTTCAATCAGAACAATAAAAATTATGAGCAGCATATGGATGCTCATTGCTATTGTATGCATTTTTGGCACAAATCGATTACCAAACATGTTAATTTTACACCCACAACTTTGCACGAACCCGAGTGTTCAGCGCATATTCATTGTTTATGTAAAATTACCTTTCCATTAAGTGAACAGGAATTAAATAAAGTAGATGAACTGAAAGCATATAACAATAAAATAGTTAATATGAAATGTCACAGTATACAGTTACATAAAAAGAAATTTACTGCGGAATGTGAAATTGACAATTCAATCCACCACAAGGAAGACCAAGCACCATCTTTTGTTCCTTCTGACCCTTCTGATCCTTCTGACCCTTCTGATCCTTCTGACCCTTCTGATCCTTCTGACCCTTCTGATCCTTCTGACCCTTCTGATCCTTCTGACCCTTCTGATCCTTCTGACCCTTCTGATCCTTCTGACCCTTCTGATCCTTCTGACCCTTCTGATCTTTCTGATTTTTCTGATCCTTTCGATTCTTCTGAAGAGGCGAGTATTTCTGATTCGGGAAAAGAAGCTGATGAAGATCTTTTCGAAGTTTTGCCAGTAAATGGGCCAAATAACCATCAACGATATCCAAGGGGAGACCATTCAACAGAAGAAATAGATGTAACTAACTATGAACACCGTTCAAGAGAATTATATGAAGTAGAATTATTAAGCGAAAAATTAAATCCACTAGCAACTGCTGCAGTAGGAGTAGCAGAAGTAGCAGGAATAGCAGGAATTGCAGAAGTAACAGGAATTGCAACACTTGGTGTACTATTTTTTGGTATAATGATTTTACTTGTCATCTTATATTTTTATAAGGTAAGTTATTTCTAAATTAATTAAAATAATGATTAAAATAGTTTATTTCTTTCAAAATAACCTTCCTTGTGCATATTTATAAACGGTGTAATAGTTGCATATTGCTTTTTTCATTGGCAAAAAACAACCTTAATTTAAACACGTTTCCCATTATTATAATGTATACATAGTTTTTTTTTTTTTTTTTTTTAACAGAAAAGACGCAATCCACTGGCAAGAGCTTAAAAAAATTCATCGGTTAAAGAAGATACAATAAAGTTAAGTATTATCCTCTTGCTCTTTATGTTCTTACCTTATTGGCAAATTTAGCTTAGTTAATAGTCAAATTTTTCCAAAAAATAACATATTTTAGAAAAACAATATTTTTCTTTTTTGAATGTCATTTTATACACAAAGTAACATGAAGATCTAATAAAAAAAACAAAGAAAAGGACGACATTAGATATGCTTCCGAAAATAAGCATATTAACATGCGAAATTAGTTAATGGTTTATCAAAAATACCATGTCTAGTTCTATGTCAGCTGTTGTACGCCGATTCAATTTTAAGTAGTTTTCCTTATTATAATTTAAAAGATAGTGATCAATTTTATGTTTATTCTTATGAAACTGATTTTACATTGATTCGCTTTTTTGACTAGTTCCCCAAACTATAGTAAAATATATAAAAAATAATTACAATATTTTTGATGAAATTGTTCTGAGTCTTATGTAAAAAGTTACATATTGGTTTATCAAAGGTTTACTAATTTAACTTTATTGATAAATGTATATTGATTCGCTTAATATCAACTTTCTCAAAGAAATTATAAAATGTCAAAAATATTTATAATATTTTTGTTAAGTTAGTTCCGAGATGAATATAAAACATAAAAACATTTATTAAAATACTTTTTAATTGATGCATATATTACCCTCTCAAAACTTAATTTTTAACTCCTGTGATTAACTTTTACTCACTGAACAAGTTACCTTTTTGCTCTTTAGGCTTATACTACCTCTATGATTTTCACCGTATGCTATGTGATAAATTGTTTATTTTTAGTTAATTAAAACTTTTAATTTTATCTTGAGAGTTTTGAACAATAGGTAACCGCACTCAACTCAAAAGTTCTTAAGAAACTAAAAATTTGCAAATATAATAAAACACTGTAATTTTCAACACTATATAAACTATAACTCAATGAAAGCCTTTCACTTAAGCAAATAAAACGCACTATTAGAAAAATAGTATACAACTAAAAAAAAAAAAAAATCACACATCTAAAAGTTTTATTATTTCATGATTGGAAGTATATTTCTAAAATTTCAAACTTTTTTGTTTTTTTCTAAAAAAAATTATTATATATTTTTTTTTCTTTTTAAATTTTTTTGTTCTAACCATATGAGTTTTAAGATAAAACTCTTTAAATGATTTTAAACAGGTTCATGATTTTTCTTTATCTAACTGATAAAAATCTTTAAACTTCATAACATTATCATAATTCTAAATCAGTTCATCTGCTGATATAACAATTCTGTTTACTAAAAGTTAATGCTTATTTTCCTTCCAATTACAAATTCTATGCAATTATAATATTTCCGAAACCTTCTATTTCTATTCCATTTTAAACAAATGCTTTAAACTATTGAATAGCCAATTCAAACAAAATTTTACTTCATTTATTATAAACAACTGCGTGATCTATTAAAACACTTATAAATAGTTTATGAGGTATTTATAACTAATAATATATTACTTCACAACAAATATATATATAATTATTAGAGGTAAACAAATTAGTAAATTATAAAATATATACATGGGTTATTTTTATAACTCACATGCACATAATTAACATAAATAATATATACACAAGCGTATTAAATAACCTTTCTTAGTTATGTTTTATTCTGTGTCGTTTTATTAATGATACTTTTTGTGGTTTCATTAACTCTGCTGAACGAATATCACTTATTATGCAAATGCAAAATATAAAATATACTTAAAATACACATTATAAGAGTATGTACATTTTATTGACGAAACCCTTTTACATAAAAAGTTACTGTGGGGGCTATCAAAATAGCCCTAATAAAAAGTGTAAACCTAAAAAGTGTGCACGCTGTGAAAAAGGTGCATTCTTAAAAACAAAAAAAAAACTAACTGTTTATATACATATATGTATATGTGTCTGCGTCTTTTCCATTGTGTGTTATTAAGGTAACCCGTATATAATTTCGTTATAAATAATTAAAACAAGATAATATTATACGAGCGATAGAGAATTGTTAGGCAGATAGTTTGGCTTAGATTTAAAAAAATGACAAAGATTTTAGAACATGCAATTTCGTATTCAGACTATACAAATAGACAAACGATAACAAACTATTGGTAAAAATATATCAGTCGAACGTCAGAAAACAGGATCAATTAATCAAAAAAATCTTGTAAACGCTTATTCCTATCTTATCAGAGGAAAGAAAAACATCAGATACTAATAAAAGATTTATTATAAACAAATAAAAGATTTATTATAAACAAATAAAAGATTTATTATAAATAAATAAAATCTTTTTATAAAAATGAAAATGCTTCTAATTTTGAAATCAATTTTATTATGTCCACAATGAATTTTATATTTCACATGATTTCAAAAAAAAAAAATAAAATAATTTTTTTAATATTTTTTTCGGGTTGTCAATTTTCACATTTTCTGTTTTTGATAATGAATTCAGTGACAACTTTAAAAAATAAAAATGTTTGCAAAAACATGAATGTTACATAAAAAGTACAAAGAATGACATAAAATAAGTGAAAGTGTTGAATCTTTTATATGAAACTGTTTATACAAGCTATGCATAACATATAATGAGTAGGTATATATTAAAAAAACTATCAGAAAACTCAAAAGAATGAACTTGACTAACAAAAAGGAATTATACATCCCCAAATATCAAAATTATTATTAATATTATAAAATCTTTCTGGATTTTTTTTATAATAACAAATAAGAATGTAGTCGTAAAAAAAAATGTAAAAATGGAGTTTTGACAAACCATCTATATAAATTAAATTCGTTTATACATGAACATATTTATCCACAGGAAAAATTATATATATATGGGGGGGGGTGATAAGATGTGTGCATAAAAGAAAATAAAAGTTTTATATTTTTTTTTCAAAAAAAAAGAAATTTAGAGGTAAGAAGAGAAAAAAAAAACGACAATAACTTATATATTTCGTCTTAGGAAATCGTTTAGATATAGGTTTGTCAAATTTCTTCTTTTTTTATTTTTGTTTACGACTGTACTCTAGTTCGTTATTAACAAAAATTCCCAGAAAGATTTTATAATATCAATAATAATTTTGATATTTGGGGATGGATGGTTTTTTTTTTTATTTTACAGATTCACTCTTTTAACCTTTCTGATAGTTTTTGTAATGTATATGTACCAATTATAAGTTATACATGACTTTTACAAACTGTTTCATGAAAAAGATTCAACACATTTACTTTTTTTATGTCACTCTGTGTACTTTTTATGAACATTCATGTCTTTGTGAACACTTTTTACTATTAAAAAATCGACAAAATTTTCATAAAAAAAAATAAAATTGACAATTACAAAAAATAAATAAATAAATTATTATTTTTTCTTACTAATTTCCATGAATATTTAAGCGTTACATAAGTTTGCATAAGTAACTTTTGTTTTTTAAGGGCCTTGATAACTTATCAAACTTGGAATCAACTATAGGTTTTAAAGCATACAAACTAAAAAGTA
This sequence comes from Haemoproteus tartakovskyi, assembly GCA_001625125.1. Classification (NCBI taxonomy): domain Eukaryota; phylum Apicomplexa; class Aconoidasida; order Haemosporida; family Haemoproteidae; genus Haemoproteus; species Haemoproteus tartakovskyi. Next base: position 21,334 of record LSRZ01000065.1, on the reverse strand, counting down.
TTGTTCCCAATTTCAAGGAAATAAGAAAATAGGGGATAAGACCTTTGAGATTTACTAATACATTGACAAATAGAGAGAGAGACTTTTAATGAGGATTAATAGATAGAAAATGTTATAACAATACAGTATGAATTTGAATTAGAGAATTCATTCATAATACTAAATTGAAATAGGAATAAGTATATATTTATTAAAATTAATACGTTTAATTCTGATTCACTTTAACCACTGCGGGGCGATCTATTTATTTCAAACCTTGTATGTATAACAGCCAGCATAAATTAACTTATGATAATTTTATAAACTAAGAATGCACTTTGTACAACTAGATACATATTCTCTTCTAAATAATATTTTGGTTTAATTGGATACAACATTTATTTTTATTTTTTTTATCTTTTTGACCCCAATATCGTAGGGCTTATTTTGATAAATGGATTATCAAAGCAACCCTTATATAATTTGGTTATAGATAATTGAGATAAGATACACAATTCTCTATTATACAACATAATGCGAATTACCACATAGTGTGTTATTTTAAATGTATAAAAATGGATAAAAGGTCTAAAGTATGCAATTTTGCACTGATGCAAAAATTCCAAAAAGGAAAATAGTAATCGAGGGTTAAGAGATTAATAAAACCCCTTAAGCAAAAAAAATTTAATTTCGTTAATTCCAATCATAAGAGAACAAAGAGAACATAAGTACTAAATAAACATTTATTTTGCATATAAGAATTTTCTGCTAAATAAAACATTTTTTATATGCTAATTTTTAACAATTTTCACTATGTTAAAATATTATTCTGATTTGCACAAAATTTAAAAAAAACTATATATTTTTTTTATATTTTATTATTTTCTTTTTGTGTGAAGCATTTCACGACTGAAACATATAACCTACACATCGTATATAAGTGAGACAAAAATAAAAGACTATTCTGAACTTGCTCAGAAAACGCATGTGCTTATAAGCTATATTTAAAACGCTAAATCAATACTGACATTAAAGAAACTTTTCTGGGGATTCTTATTGACAAAGAACCAGCGGACCATCGTCAACCAAAATTATTAACCGTGGTTTTGATACTCTAACTTTTTAAAGTAGTTTTGATACACTAACTATTTAAAGTAGTTTTGATACGCTAACTATTTAAAGTTGTTTTGATACATCAAAATGTAACTCATTTTGACAACATACGCTTTTACGAACGTTTCACTTATTCGATGAACAAAGACATTTCTCATCTAAAACCCTAACTTTTGGTCAAAAGAGAACATTTTCTTCCTAGACAGAAAAAAATATTATAAATGTTTTTTTTGTTTTTTTCTTTTTTTACCAATCTAACACAATTTCAAACAAACTAAACATTTTTACACCGAAAACAACTTGAAACAAAGTGAATTGTTCGCATACATAAAACCAAATTGAGACAAGACAAAACATTTACCGCCACAAAGCAGTTCGAGGTAAACAGAATACTTATGTATATAATTTGTAAAAACGTCGTATTATTATTTACTTGTCTTCATTAAAGCAAAATTAAATTATCAAAATAACCCCTATGAAATTGGAGCACAAAAAGATTAAAAAAGCAAGTGGGACTATCAAAGATAACCTTTTGCAAGATTTTGGTCAAAAGATTCGTTTGAAATATTTATAACTGATATGTGATGTCAAGAAGGTGTATCACATGTACTTATACCTATTTGATGACAGAAACTTGATTAATTATGTGAGGGTATTGTATTATATGTAATTGTATGTTTCTCTGTCTGCATCCTCATTTGTATTATTTCATATCAGTGTCATGTAAAGTTTTTGTTAAAAATATCTTGATGATAACGAAAACGTTAGTTCAGAAAATTTAGAAAAAACATTAGAAAAAATAATGAGAATAAGGAAATTTAATCAATTTTTTAAACAAATGTCTAAAAGAGTTTTGTTTTTAAAAATGTTTTACAGTCAGTTTATTTTAGTCACGCAGTTTTTGAAATTTTTGTTTTGAAAAATTTTTGCTTAACATAATTTGTACTTAAAGTAGCATAGCCATAAAATAGCGACAGAAATCTGGAACCAAATGTGGTACATAACCAGAAATAAGAAACTCTGAAATTTAGACAATAAATTTATAAATAAATACAATTCTGCAATAAAGTTAAAATCAACTGTTCAGAGTAGGCTACTGTCAAAATAAACTCAAAACCATTCGGTTTAATCAGCGTTGGCATCTGTGTGAATAAAGCCAAAACCAATAAGTTATATCAGTGTAGGCTGTTGAAAAGAATAAAATAAAGCCAATCAATTTAAATCGGTAGATTAGTGGAAAGATTAAATTATAACTGATAGGAAAAATTGGTGAGGCTATTGTTTATTGAAAACCTGATCTGATAATTATAATCGCTGCTGGATACTATTTGCAATAAGCCAAAACTCATAGTGTTAATCAGGGAAAGCAATCTAAATGTAAAAAAAACTTATATTTTATGTACATGAAATATAAGTTCAAAAATAACAGAAATAATAGTCTGGGAACTTATTAACATAAGCCGTACTAATTTACCTTGCAGAAAGTTGGAAAGGTTGTTTCATGAATCAGCAGAATCAGCATGATAAATTTTTTCGTGAAATTACACTAAAATACTAACTGGAGAAAAAAATGCACCTAGTTGTACAAACGGAATTCCCAAAACATATAATTTTGCTAATGTATACAAGCGACAAATAGAACGAATTATAACAATTTATTTTATGGGGAAAAATTATGTGTTGATTCAATTTATTTTATGTTTTATGTATATGCAATTATTATACATTATTTCCTTTTATTTACTTTATGTATGCACATTTTTTTTTCAAATATTTTTGTAAATATTTACTTAAGTCCAAAAAAAAATATATAAGTTTTTTTTGGGGTGGAAAAAGCAAATGTTCATAAAATAAAAATTTGTGAATTATGTTTTTAATAGCAATTTATCGTATAAAAAAGTTTCGAAAATTAAATGTACATATTTTGTATTCTTGTATATGCATAACAAATGATATTCATATAGTGAAGTATCTGAACAGACAAGAAATATCATTAACAGAACAATAAAAAATAAAAATATACGAACATGAATTATAGCTTAACATAAGGAAACCCGTAAGAAACGAATAAGATATGAGTATCATAAAACCAAATTGCTTGCCTGGAGCACAGATCCCTGAGTTAAGAAAATAACACTATGCAAGATTAGTGAATGGCTAGTTAGTGAATATGTTTATATATATGTTATTTATGTACGTGTAACCTTTTATACAAAAATAGGAACCAAATTTATCAAAAATAATAGAAATAGTTTTAGCTTATTTTACAATTTTTTGAGAAACTGCTCACAAAAGCAAACCAGTGTAAAACAGCTGTTATAAAACAGCTGTTATAAAACTGTATAACATAATTTTGATAAACAATCTCATAAAGCATCGCTTTAAAAAATTGCCATAACGGAATTTATATTGTCTGTTATACACTGGTTCGAATTAATTCGATCCACACAACATATCTCAAGTAAATCATACTGAAATGTATTAATTTTAATAATATTATACTTAATCCTATTTCAATTTAGTATTATGACTAAATTCTCTAATTCAAATGCACACTCTATTCTTATAACAATTTCTATCTATTGAACCCCATTAAGAGTCTCTCTCCCTAGTATTTAATGTATTACTGAATCGCCTAAAGTCTTATTCCCTATTTTCTTATTTCTTTAAAATTGAAAACAATACTTTTTATTTTGTATGCTTTGAAACTTACGATTGATTCAAAGTTTGTAAAGTTAGCAAGGCCCATAAAAAAAAACAAAAAAAATTCACATATATAAAAAAAAAATTCACATATATAAAACATTTTATTTAACTATTGATAATATAGAAATTTAATTACTCATTCTTTTGAATATGCCTAAATGTTTTTCTAAGAGGTAACATATAAGTTTCTGTTTAACGTTTTCTCTTTTCTTGCCTATAAATTAATCTTTTAAAAAAAAATATATAGATTTTTTTTCTTTTACGCACACATATATATGAATTGTATTTATATGAAAAAGTGACACTCATATGTATATGTATAATGAATGTTTTTCTTTTTTTTTTTTGAAGAATGTACATTTTTCATAGTATTTCTGCCTCTCTTTTTAGACGTAAACTTTTTATTTAGCTATTTTAATAACTCCACCTATGAATCAAGCTTTGACAAAACTCCTGGAACTGCTGCGTTAAAATTATTAGTGTTTTTAAAAGAAAAAAATGAAAAAAGAGTCGACCATAAATAATTCCGAAAGAAATAGAGAACAGAACTCTGGTCAGATTTATGCTGCATTCATGTGGCTTCAATTTTGATCAGGAGACTCTTTTGAAGATTTTGCAAGACGACATAGTTTGTGTCTATAGAAATTACTCTCTGTAAATGTCCATTCTTTTGACGTGTTTACTGCTAATTTGCCTTTAGGGCCACAGCTTTTAATAAACCTCGCACGTGCTGATACAACATCTATGCCAACAAAAGCCTTAAATCGTAGAAATGTTTCAGAATGATAATCACTTGATGCTTTCATGCATTCACCTTCTAAAATAACCTTTGTATTTAAAAAGAAATTTATTTCTGCTTGTTTCAAGGTAGCATCTTTGGTTTGTAGTGAGCGTATATGATGTTCCTTTCTAAAATCACTTAATCTGTCATAGAGACGTGGTTTACAAAAATTATTCTGCATTGACTGTTCATTTATATCGGATTCTGCTGCCACCGGTTGCCTTGTCCTGACTGCTAGGTCTTCTTCTGTAGTATCATGTAACTCAATTTCCGAAGAGCTTTCATCGGCTGGTTGCGACTCATCATCATTGATAATAAATGAATCGTTACTCTTGTAAGCACTATGTACAGTTTCTTTAAAATCCATTAAAAACTTTATTAAAAAAACCTTTAGATCGTGCTCAATGGGACTGATTTGTTGTGAATATGTATTAGCTTTTAGAGAGTTTACTACATTTTTAACATAATTTTCAAATGCCGCACTGTACACCTTCTCATTTTTTTTGTGTAGTAACTTTTTTAATTCTTCATTTCTGTTATTAACTTTAAATTGCAAATCATTAAAAAGGCAAACATAGGTATCATCTCTTATTGCCATGTGTGTATTTTGTTTCGAAGCAATGTTTAACAATTTCAATTGCAAATTATTTTTTTGTTTAGAATCTCTTAATTTAACCGAAATTAAATGTTTGTATATTAAGGGAACTTTTGTACGGTCCCAGTCATGTGCAAAGTCGCTTTCAGAAAACTCACCATTTCCTCTACCCAACGACAAAAAGCAAAATAATAAAATGACAATAGTATGAATTGTTCTTATCATTGTGTTAATGTTTTGAACAAAAAAAATAATAAGGAAATGTTTTATAAAAAAAAGTCGATAATGTTTTAAACAAATACTAATGAGGAAATGTTTTATGAAGAGAAAGGTCGATAAATGTTTTGAACAAAAAATGAGAAAATGTTTTATGAAGAGAAAGGTCGATAAATGTTTTGAACAAAAAATGAGAAAATGTTTTATAAAAAAAAAGTCGATAAATGTTTTGAACAAAAAATGAGAAAATGTTTTATAAAGAAAAAAGTCGATAAATGTTTTGAATAAAAAATAATGAGGAAAAGTTTTTTAAAAAAAAAAGTTGATAAATGTTTTTTAAAATATAACTTTCATAAAAATGTATAAAAGCTGTCAATACGGAATGAAGCTGAAAATATAATTATAATAAAAATAATTATAATATGTAAAACAAAAAAATAATTTATAAGTTTAACAAACAATTGAAATTAAAATATTACTGATAATATGAAAGTTTTGTTTAGTAACATTAAAAATTTTGAAACATCTAAAAATATTTAACTGCAAAATTATCAGAATAAATATGTGCAATTTTTTAATGCCTGCAAAAAGTTAAATTTTTTTTAAGTCAACAAAGAAGACCAAAAAATGTAGTTTTTATATTTAATAAGCAGTTCATGAAAACGCCTTTAACGAGTTTTATTTAAATTGCTAAGTCATAAGAATGGCCTTAATAATTTAATACGAACAATTAGAATTAATGTCATAAATGTACAAAAAAAATGTTTTAAAACATTACTGGATGAATATTAGGCACCCAATTACATAAATATTTTTAAAACATGCATTTTCATTAATGAATATAAGTAAAAAATATATTAAAATATAACAAATTAAAAAATAGTTTGTGTAAATATTCTGTTTTGTTTCCAGATATTTTTTTTAAAAACTATTTTGCGTGTGCAATGTTTGTTCCTTCTCAAATTATTTTATGCATGTGCAACTATTACGTATTGTTTTTATGTTTTTTTACATGTGACAATATTTCGCTTCATCTTAAATTTCTATATATGTGTAATAATATTTAATCTGTTATAACTTAATTTGTGTGTGTAATGAAAATTCTGTTTCTGCATTGTAAAATTTGTTAGTGTGTAATATCTGTTTTAAAAATTTTGAAAAAATTTACATGACTTAAACAAAAAAAAATGTTGTCAATGACGAAAATAATATAGTTATTCAAAAAAATGTTTTCACGTGTTAAATGTACATATGTGTAATATATATTTTGTGTTATATTGTGTTTTTGTATATTTGCGTAACAATTAATATTCATACAGTAGAGTATGTTAAAAAAAAAGCAACAAATGTCATCAACATAACAATAAAAAATACAAAATATCCATACAGCAATTTGCAGTTTAACAAAACATAAATTTGTAAAAGTGAATAGAAAATAAGCAACAAAAACAAATAATTGCTGCATGGTGCACTACTACTACTACATGATAAAAAACAATATCATTGTGTAAGAGTAGTATATACGCCTGTATATATGTTATTTATGAACATACAACTTTCACATAAAACTCGAATCCAACTCGTCAAAAATATTGTATATAAGTGTGGTTGAATAAACTACTGTTTAAAAAACTACTCACAAAGGCGAATTATTTTAAACAACTGTAATAAAACTATGTGTGTCACACTGATTTGTTTTAATTTAGTCTGTCAACCTAACATGTAAAAAACATTCACAGTTTTTAAAATGTTTATACTAATCTTGAAAGCTTTTTGTAAAAAAATTATATATAAAAACACGGAAACATTATTTAAGTGAACGCATTTACTGCTTACGTAAATTCAAATTAGTAACTATAATAACGATTTTTTTGCACTGGCTCATTGATTATTTTATTCAATATCTAAAGACTTGTAAACTTTATTATTTTTTGTTTTTCTTTTTGTTATTTGACAAATGCTTTTTTTTGCAACTCTTTTTTTTATTGAATTTTACTGTATAAAAAAATTTACATGTTATTAGATAACATTTTATAATCACATTTTATGTTTTTTTCAAGTCAGCTAAATTAAAATATGAATTAATGCAATTTTTTTCATTTATTTTATGTGTTTTATCACTTATAAAAAACGTTAATTGATACAACTTTTTTTTTCAACTATTATAAATATTACACGTTTTAACCATTTGTAATTAACAAAAAAAAAAGTAATTTTTATGCCATATTGTTTCTTTTTATACAGTAAAAACATTTCTTGCTTTTTTTAATTATTTATATTATAAATATTTACAGATTTTTTTAACCATTTGGTTACAGTAATATTAATACAATATGCATAAAATTCTGTTATTATTATTATTACAGAAAAATATTACTCTTGGGACATGATAAAAAAAAAAAACTTAAAAAAAAAAAAACGGTTTAGCAACGATACTCAGCAAATACCAAAACATCACCAATGAGTAGCAACATGATTTATTAAAAAAAATGTATCAACTTTTTTGCAAAATAACTTTACTGCTTCCGTTGAAGTCTTTAGCCGATTATTTCTATTTTTTTTAAACTTATATGTGTTTTTTGTAATTACTCGCTTACTTAGGTTTATACTATCATTTTTGCCTTATTACAAAGAATAGCCATTACGAATTATAACTAACATATTAAACTCTCCATAAACAATAGTTTTACCAATTTTTTCTATCACATTTGGTTTCATCCTTTCAATAATCTACTGATTCAAACTAAAAGGCTGTAACTTAATTTTTTTTAGAAGCTTACACCAATTAAATTGATTAGTTCAGACTTGTTATGAACAGCAGTCCTCACTAATTTAATTTATTGGTTTTTCCTTTATTTACACAACAGCACATTTTAAACGATTGATTTCGCCTTACTGCAAAACTATTTATAAAGTGTTTATACATTATATTCTAAATTTTAATTATTTTTGGTAATGTACGAAACTTTGTTTAAAATTTTTATTGTTATTTTATTCATATGTTTCATTCAGATCAAATTTTATTTAGCAAATATTCATAAAACATAAGTTTCTTAAAATGCGTAACTAAAATAAACTAATTGCAATGAAAACTTTTTTTAAAAGAAAAATGTTATCGACCACTGTTTAGCCAATTGCTTATATTTCTTTATCATTTATTATTTTTTTTCATGTTTTTTTTTGATATTTTGTCATCATCAAGATATCGTTGACTAAACGCACTTTTCATAACACCAATTTAGAATAATACAAATGCACATACAAACAGACAAATATATAATAACGTGCAAAACAATTCCTTAACATAATTAATTCACTTTTTGCTATTAAATAAGTATAAGTACATGGAATGCACTTTCCTGATATTACACATCAATTTAGAACATTGCAAAAAAAATCTTTTTACTAATAGCTTACGCAGAGGCTAACTTTAATAAACTGAAACACAAATGAAAATAAAAATATATTTAATTAGTAAAACATGCAGAGAACAAACGATATATAATAACATTAACAAGTTATACAATTAAATGAATATATGCAATTATACACTGACAATGTCATATATGCAACTGTTAGTATTTCTGTGTATTAATACAAAATACTGGGTACATGCTTTCAAAGAAATGTATATTACGAAAAAAAAAATCACATTGGTATGTAAAAAAATTGACATAATAGATGGGGGGGTTATTAGGTGTGAACGAATTGCGAGCAAACCTCAATAGATTGTGAGATAAACTCACGCTCATATGTACAGCTTCTGCAATATGCGAGTAGTCGACAGCACACGGTCTTATTGGTGATCAAAGGATTTTTGTGTCTTAAGCACTTTTAAGGATATTTTTTCGCTATGTAGAAAACGCCGTTAGGGATCGATTCGAGCTTTAGATGCCTTCAGCTCTTAACGAGAAGGCGTAGCTTTACGTCTATTGCTTTTCGCACACGACGTGATACAAGAGGCCTTAATTAACAGTTTCTTTCGTAGTACGTTAATAAACCTTCTAGCTGTTTTCAATGTCTGAGAGATATAATATACAACGGTAAGGTAAAATGATTCGTGCACGCGACGGTATCTATCCAGCCTACGTTCCCTATTAACGGGTGAACAATCCGACACTTGGGGATTTTTGCATCCCCATGATAGGAAAGGCCTACATTCAATTTCAAAAAGCCACGTCGCTCTAACAATGCTTCGCAGCCGCACGCAGTTATCCATGCGACGTTTTATATATTTTTTATGATATATGTTAATTTTAAGCAAACGAAGTCAATTGCTTATTTTTCATTATCATAAAAATTAATAGTCTACTTAGCGTTTCCGCTCTTTTCTAATTAAATAATTAGCATGCTTTTATTTAACCAATAATAGCAAATTCTACATTAAAACTGCTGGCAGGTTAGCGCTTTAATTGAGCACACTTGTAGCCTATTTTAAAGCATTCTAACAGATAAAATACGGTTTTGTATTTTTCAAAATAAAAAATAAAGCATCTACTACGCCAAGTAGTGGTGTTGCATTGACGCTTTTACAAACGTATTTGCAATGACACTTCCAATGAAAACACTGAATATGCTACTGCTATACAAATACAAAAGCTCCCACTTACTCTGCTCCTCAACGCATTAGATACCATATCTACTAGAAGCAAAACGCAACAGGGTCTACTTCCCATACCGTTAGTTCCAAGCCAGTTCCCTTGGATTGGGTTTCGTCATTTTCAGTAGAGTCAGCGTGAATTATATAACTTTACATATATATAGATATATATATATATGTTTGTAAACAACACTTACATGTTAGCACATATACGTGTTTAAGTTACAATTCATGTTATTGGGCATGTTTATTTCATACAATAGATATATCATACATTTACAAAAAGCTTTTCTAAGGAAAACACTTTTTGCTTATGCAAGCATTCACTGAATGTACCTTAAACATTTAGAGGTTTTTACTGTTTGCTAATTAGCATTCAGAATTATCCTCTTAAACTGTGATCACACACACTAAGGTAATATACCATATTAATAAACTAAGCACCTATACTATTACGCATCCTTAACCAATAAATGTATAGTCCAGAGGTTGGTCCTAGGAGACCTGAAACGGTTTGAGGTACGCGCCACGCTAATTACAAGGAACATTTTTTGTCTATAAATTGTATAAACAAACACTTGTGCCATTATTGTTGCCTCTCTTGTTCTATGACATTTCACCCAATTCGAATTTACACACAGTAAATTTTTTCCACACGTATTAATAGTCAATAATGAATTAATTACGTGAATTGTCAAAGCACGCTTATCTAAGACTAAGTCTGTTTATTGCTATGTACCAAAAAGATTAATACATATGTAAGCGCACTTTTATCGTTAAAACGCAAAGATAACGCGTCTCAAATAGGTGACCTGTGACAGAGAGTTTTTTTGTGTTACCACTCTTTTATATAAATATCAACTATTAGCGAGGGTACCAGAATATTAACTGGTTTCCCTTTCCGCCACACTACACAGTATTTCAACTGAGCATATGCGCTTTCAACCTTTTTTCTAAAAGGATGGCGTTAGGCACGACTAACTCCGATTATTCGGAAATCCGTCTCCACTTAGGACTTCAAAGCATATTTGATTTGATATTAACTACTTCCACCAAGATCTGCACTATGCTTAGCTCCACTAAAACTCACGTTATAGCTTCAATGCTCAGCACACGATTTTCTACTTATAGGCATTTTAGATATAATACAACTATAATATATATATGTTAATATATACATATATGAAGTATTAATATGATGCCTATAGGATGATATCGGTTAATCGCTATAGCGTCATCCATTTTCAGGGCAATGAGTATTCGGTAGGTATGTTTGAACACACTTCTTAGCGGATGCATACTTCTCAAAGCCACCGCCCTACTGTCATTATTCCACAACGCCTTATTGAAAATATCTAATGCGCGATTGCTTAGACACCTTAATCATCCGGTAGGCGCATCCCTCTTCGCTCAGTCTTATTACAAAACTCAGCCGACTGGAGGCAGTTTATTAAATACACTTCAATAGCAAGAGATCTTAAAGTATTATTAACTGTATATAATAATACAGACACAAACACATAAACATAAAAAAAAGAACTGACATTTGATAACACAAGTTGCAGTAAACCACCAGCATAATACTTAAGAACTCTTAATGCTATGTTGCATATAAATATTCAAGTATAGTCAATTTGTACTGCCTCCGCGATCTAGAGAGATCTTTCGAAAATAACCAGCTACTAGACGATTCGTTTCAAATGAATACTCCTAAATGCAGCACAAAAAACTATGCTTCGTCGTTATTTTGTCAAGCTTCCACGTAACTTGCATTACGCTTTACTTCAGCCACACTTAGTTCATCGCCTATCGGGTCTTAACATGATCGCGTATCTAGAAGAATATAAGCACTTTGACAAAGAGCATACTCAATTAGACTGTCTTGCTATGTTAAACAGGTAACCTTCAGACATGTTGAAAATTGCTTTGCTTACCTCATTTCAGGGTATAAACTTGCGATTATGTTAAACTCCTTGGTCCGTGTTTCAAGACGGCGTGAATTGCAACGTTCCCCACAAAACTAATGCACTTAAGTCATTTATGGTAAATGCGTTTGTATTAAAGCAAACGCTTTCAGAAATGATTTTAGTGAATCGTTTTGCGCATGTTGTTTAAAAACAACTACACTCATTGCAATTATGTTTCACCTCAACAATTTCAGGTTATTTTAATTCCCATTCCTGGGTTCTATTTCATCTTTCCCTCACGGTACTTGTTTGCTATCGGTCTCTCACTAATATTTAGCTTTATGTGAAACATTTCACACTATTGTTATTCTTACTCTAATTTTAATGAGCATTACTCTTTTTACTAATTTTCTCTCTTGTTAAGAACAAATGCTATTTTTTTTATACGGGGCTTTCACCCTATATAGCACCACAATCCGGCGAATTTCTAAAAAAAATAACACTTATAAGAAAATTAGTCCTGGACCTCTCTAATGGAATTTATAAGGTTTTTACCTTAAACACATCAAGATTACCTTTAAGCTCTATCCTGTTCACTTGTCGTTACTTAAGATATCATTGTTATTTTCTTTTCTTCCGCTTACTAGAAATTAAATTCGGCGGATTAGCCTTTTTATATCACGTTACTAAACTAAAATAATAGAGATACAATTAGTGTATGTAAATGTAACGTACTCGAGGTTATCCCCCGATTAAAGATGGTTATGCGGATGGCCTTTTTTCCACTACAACCTTACATAACAGTAAAAGATAAAAAGGTGACATCGCTTTTTCAAGAAAAAGCCGTTCCCCTTAGTAGAACATGTGCATATAAAATGCACAAATGCTACAGATGGATGAAAGTGACAACTGACATAAAATGCAGCATTTAGTAAGGGTTAATGCAACTTTTTAAGTCAATCGAGTGTAGAACACCAAACACACCGCAACATGCAATTTCTCTTATTGAAGAAAAACTACAGAGGTTATGCTTTGTTCATCCGGAAAGGTCACCGTTACCTTTAGAAAAAAATTCTCATTGAGACTTCTTTTCCACAGCAACGAAAAACATCTGCACGCACACACACCGACAACTGTTATGATATTTAAATCAATACAGTTACTTTACCCACATACGTCACACATAGGGACTATAATGCTTCTTTATTATTAGCAAGTAACAGTGATTTAAAAATGTTAATATTATTTCTAAGTAACGTAATATACATTCAACTTTCAGATGATTCACAGCCATTGCAATTTTCATTGCTTATCGTATTTTGCTACGGTCTTCATCGCAGTGAGAACCAAGACATCCATTGTTGAGATTGCGAACAAAAAGATATAATATATATATACATAGTTTAATACATTTTTTATATTTATGATTTTTAAATATGTAAAAAATTGAATGTACACATGATACAACCATATAATTAAATATTATTACAAAAATTTTATATGTAATTACATATTTATGAATTTCTGTAAAAAAATATTTAGTTATATAAGTATCTAATTAAAGCACATGTTCTAATGTACTACAGGAAAAAAAAAGTACAAAATTTATAAAATTTTGTTTATGTGCTTTTCATACAAACGTGTTAGTAAAATACGCATGTATCTACACAAACGTAAATACAAAATTGAAAAAATCAATATACATCTTGTTATTAAAAACATACACTATGCTTATTTAATGGCTCCTATTAAGTGATCCTTCTGCAAGTTCCCCTACAGAAACCTTGTTACGACTTTTGCTTTTTATAAAGAACAAAGTTTTTAGTGCTTCTGAATTATCATGAATTAATATGACAACTTGACACAAATTACTTGGCGCTCTATTAAAAGCAACGACGGGCGGTGTGTGCAAAAGGCAGTTACGCATACAGCGCAACATGATAAGTTGCGCTTACTAACCATTCCTTGTTCAAGTATTTTGATTGCAAAATTGGATCCCCGTCACGACGCGCATTCAGGATTTTTTTGCTTTTTCAAGAAAAAAAAAAAAAACGAGAAGTACTTTATACAATTTTGCGCATATACGATATTCATTTTTTGCTTTTAACCTGTTGTGCGCGCCAATGTAGCACGCGTGCTACCTAGCATATACACGGACATCACACACCTGTTGTGGCCTCCCTGCCTCGAGTTAGAAACACGACGTCCCTCTGTAAAGCTAATGGTAATTATTCTGTAAATACAAATTGTTTTTATTGCAAATATTAAGTATTTATTTTTACAATTTTTAACAACAATCTAAACTGAAGGCGACGCAAGCTAAAAACAACACGTTTTTTTATTTACAATAAATTACACAAACAGAGGTGGAGGTCCCGCTTGTTAACGGAATAGACTAAATTAGCTCACGCCAAAAGCTAAGAACGGCTATGCGTCACTTGCCAGCAAATCATGAAACATATGCACATTTGTCAATCTACTGCTGTCTTACACTAGTAAACATTATCGTATTAGATTAAATTAAGCCGCATGCTCCACGCTTTGTGGTGCCTCTCCGTAAATTCTTTTAACTTTCTAGCTTGCGCTTATACTCGTCCCGGAACCCAAAATCTCGGATTTCTCACGAAGACAGAATTAGCCTTAAACCATATCTCTACAGTCTACATTACAAATAGAACAAAGCGGAAACTTTATTTAATGTGATATATAATGCATGCGATCGTTATAAGACACCAACTCCGTCTTGGACGGCATAATTTACTTTATGGATTACAAAGGTCTCTGATCTTTTTTGATGCCCATAACTTCGCTCTTGATTAATGGATGCATTTTGGACAAGTGCCTTCGCAGTCGTGCGTCTTCCGAAAGTCACAGAATTTCACCTCTAGCTTCGGAGTACGGATGCCCCCAACTGCTCCTATTAATCGGCACTAATGTTGTTTTGCTCTTGTGAACAAACAAACATTGGCGCAAATCAGTTATTCCATGCTATTGTATTCAAAAAAAAAAAACAAAAATAAGTTTTGAACACTCTAATTTTCTCAAGGTAACAATCAAACCTTCTACTATTTTCAAAAATATAGCGAAGTGTTATATGATCATGCCACGATAGACCAATCAGCATACCTAATATATATGAGATTACAATTGGTAGATATTTCGTAGATAATAATCAACTACGAGCGTTATAACCGCAACAACTTTAACATACATTCGTTTGAGGAAGTATTACCGCAAATGCTGGTACTTCAACTTAATCTAAACTACCTCTCGATTTCTCGTTTAAAGAAATCTGAATCCAGTCCATCAACTGTGAAAACAGTCGAAGTCCGGTATGTCTAGTCGCTGCCTCACCTCATTGGCATTGGGCAATTTTCGCGCCTGCTGCTAACCGTAGTTATAGTCGCCATCTCTCAGGCACCTTCTCCGGAATCGAACTCTAATTCCCCGTTGTCCGTCACGGCCTCACCAAGACAATACCTTCGTGATTAGCTGATAGAACAGAAACTCGTTTGGTACGTGCTTGTCAATAAATAAGGTAAGCATCTTTTCTTCATTGTGATTCCATGAGATTTAAATTACACATAATATTACCAAAGCCAACGAATACGATACACTCGAAAGTATATCAGCAAGTATTAGCTACAGCATTTCCGTAGGTATCCTAGTAAAAACAATTCCAAGTAGATTATAACGGTTTTAAGGAGCCGTTCGCAGTTTCGTTTTTAATTAAAAAATCTATACTTTCACATGCATGGCTTAATCCTTTAGACAAACATATATTACTGGCAAGATCAACCAAAATATTATAAACACATTATAAATGGTTAACTATCATGAGTTTAATTTTTTTATGATTATGTGATATAAAATGCGCATCCCTAAAAAAAACGATAATATTTCCTATTTATTACTACTTTATTAAGGATAATACGTTTGAATTTCTTCATAACGTTTTTTTTAAAATACACTGAAAAAAAAAAAAAAACGAAAGAAATCAATTACAAACCTTTATGCAACACATGTCTTCTGAAAACACACGGCAGAATGTATAGCGAAACCGAAGGTCATACCACATACGACGCGCAGCTCACTAGGAAGTCCAAAAAAAAAAAAAAAAAAGAAGTTCAATTAAGTTTAACGTGCTAATTGAACACGATGTATACAACTGCAAACACATTTTTACGTAATTAAAATACCCAGAATGTGTAAACTGGAGACCTGAATAACATATGCTGTACACATGCTATTCAAATCGTTGGTACTAGAGTCAACACTTGTTTTTTTTTTTTTGATAGTATTATTGGCTTAATCACATATGCATGCCATATAACAATTTTTTAATCAATATGTGCGTGTCAATTATTAGATCATGCAATATTACTGTTTTTATATAACTAAATACTAAGTTCCTTATTTAATAAGGACCAGTGCAGTATCTCTCAAAACAAATTGTTTAATATTATTTTCAAGTATACTTTTATACTTTTGAAAGTGACTGTACAAAATAGAAATGTATATGATGGAATATGCTTATCACAGTAATGAATCGTGTACATCATTTTATACATTTTACTAAGGATGTGTTAAACCAATATCATTTACAGTACATTGTTTTATATTTTTTATCAACAAGTGGTCTATCAGTTGTTAAAAATTTTCATTCTTAACGCATCCACTAAACAGGTCAATGTAGTTCATTAATCGTAAACATGAACATCTTGAGAGTAAAAAAGAACTAAAATAGAAAAAGCTGGATACTACATTTTAAAGCTTGACATGGATCTCACAAAATTACTACATGTTACATGAAATGTAGCTTCATGCATTTATTTTAATTAATGCTAATTGTTTCGAATTCAATTTAATTAAATGAAATTCAACATACTTTTAACATTTTGTAATCAAAATGTTATTGTTATTCATAAAAATCCTTAT
Source organism: Haemoproteus tartakovskyi (assembly GCA_001625125.1). Taxonomy (NCBI): domain Eukaryota; phylum Apicomplexa; class Aconoidasida; order Haemosporida; family Haemoproteidae; genus Haemoproteus; species Haemoproteus tartakovskyi. The sequence goes on along the minus strand of LSRZ01000065.1, from coordinate 4,499 downwards.
TTAATTTAATACAGTTTGACACTAGTTTAACGTTTTATAATCAAAATATTATCGTTATTTATACATGTCACAATTTACCTTAATGAAATTCGACACATTTTTGCATTTCGTAATTAAAATATTAATTTTATTTAAAGAAGTCCATTTCTATTAATAGACTTCAAAATATTTCTTTTTCCTTTTCTCCTTTTCAATTTATATATCATTTTTACTTGAAAAAAATCTATTCTAATTAGTATATAAAAACATCCTTAGCTAGTTTTCTGTCAACTTTATTACACTGATTATATATAAATCGCTTCCCCAGAATATAATATAAAAGAATAAATACTAAATGGAATGTGTTTAATAAAGTTAAAGGTTTCTCTGCAAAAAAATAAATAAATAACACTCACAAAAAACATTGCTTAAGTGAATGCATACATTGCTCTCTTAATTATGGCTCTTAAACCTCATTAAAGGGTCTTATACTGGAATCCCCAATTCTTCCTAACACATTTAACGTCTTTTCCTTTTTCTTTTTCTTTTTTCCGTATGCTAAGAAATTCACTTTTTTTTCTAATTTATTGTTGAGCTCATGCTGAAAGGCTTATCACGATGCAAAACACATTAAGTAATGTAAAACATATCATATAATGTAAAACACTTTATGTAATGTAAAACATATCATATAATGTAAAACATATCATATAATGTAAAACATTTCATATAATGTAAAACACTTCATGTAATGAACTTATACAAAAAAACTCACGATGCAATTTCCTCACAAGCAAAACGTAACAGCTTTGGTAAATTTAGTACAGTTTCGAACCAATTGTTCTCATATTTTTTCTCACAACTGTTTTGCGAACATATGTCCCCAAAACAAAACATAATTCATATTTTTTTCCATTACAAAACATTTCTTTACGCACTACGAACATTCTTTTTTCACAAGAATATTTAAAAAAAACATAATATAAAATTAATATTAAAATTATATATGTTTCTATTTTGTATTTCCTGAAAACATTGCAATTCCTTACCAGTTCTCTGTCTGTTTACGTTTAATAGCAAAATACATATATTTCCAAGATATTTACGAACAAAAATGTATGTGAAAGGGTTAACAGAGATAACCCTCCTGTAATTCTTGACATATCAATTTGTTAAATAAAGATAATTGTTTAAATTGTTTATGCAGTGTTAGAAGAAAGTCATCTAATTTGTCAAGAAATGCACTCTGTGTAGATACATACTTTCTTTTGATGCAAAACAAAAAAATAAAACAGATAAATAATTAATTTTTAAATTAATTTCTCTTTGTGTTTTTTTCTATTGTGATATTCATAAAAAGAAAAAAAAACAAACTCTAGGTCATAACTACCAGTTCTTTAAAAGAAAGTGATTTATATTTTTACATAAATTGAGGAAACAGAAGTCTGAAAAAGTTTTAACATTTGCGATGAACTTCTATTGAGTATAAATTTGCGAAAGGAAAAGAAGTAATATTTGACAAGCAATCAAATTCAGGTAAACTTTATAATATAATGTCAACAGTAAATTAGTTTTAAATCCTTTGTTAAGGTTTTTCGGACAAAGATTAACTACTGTCAAGTATTGCAAACCGAAAAAGTAGCTAAGTGTTTAGTTCTCAAGATTAAGATTATTATATATACGTATAATGGAAGTATTGATTTAGAACTGATTCTCAAGACAAAAGAAATAATCTCAAATTAACAGTACACATCATTCATAAGTCTGGGAATATTTATAGAGACCATATTATAGGTGTAATATATATTCTTAAAATAAGGTTAAAGGTCCATCAGTAGCTTCTAATACTGTATGTAACATATAGTAGTATTAGCTATAGTGTTTTATCAAAATGTCTTTTCCACTTTTTCACAAGTTAGTTCTTTGTTGGTTCTGATAAAAAAATTTCCCAGACTATATTTTAATTTCTTTTCACACTTATAATAACTTTTGTTGATTTCCCTCAACTGATAGCTCAAGCCTTTCTAAGTCCAACTTTCATTGATTCCACAACTGACAGCTCACGTCACAAAAAATATAGTTAATCTTCAATCCCTGTAACGATAACTAGAACTAGAACCTAGTATTAAGCCTTATAATTGTTCCATTGAGTATTTTTTATCTTCAACTCTTTTCAAAATATTTTCTCCACTTGAAGTATAAAGCTCTTTAAAATTTCGTTTCCTAAAAACTAAAAAAAAAAATTGAACAAGAATTTATTTGCTGCTGATAATTTAACTTATAATGTTACTTAAGTTTAATTCCTCGATACATTCGAATTCGTTTTCCTTTGCAGTTTTTAATTTTAATTCAGTTCTCAATGGATGTAATCCAAAGGATTTAAACTTATTTTGTAAAAGCAAAAATTTCAAAAGATGCGTTTGTGAAGTAAAAGAAAAAGGTTTGTAAAGCATAAAAAAATATTTTAAACGAAACTATTTCTGACTGTTGTTTATTATTTTATATTGTAAAAATATAAAATTATTTTCTTGTTCAACACAATCTAATTGTC
>LSRZ01000064.1:15999-30300 GCA_001625125.1 Haemoproteus tartakovskyi | reverse complement strand
GGTGTAAAGAATTAAAAACAAGTTTTCCCTATATTTCCTTTTTACAACATTCTGTAGAAAATGACAGAACACAGCTATTTTTTTTTCAATTAACTTGTGTTCTTATTTTTTTTTTTTTTTTTTACTAATTAAAATTTTTAAATTTTTTTTTTTTTTTTCTATAAAAAATATGACTTCCGCTGATAAACAAAAAATAAAAATACATAGATACTTTATTTAATTATGTGAACTCGTTTTTATTTTTGAATAACTACGTTTTCTATTTACAATTTTATCATCTTTTGTTTCGGCTTACTCGTATATAACATTTTTCATTTTTGAAATTTTGTTCTGGTTCTTGTAATTGCTCTTGTAATTGTCTCTAATTGTACGTGTCTAAGGAAACGAATATATTAATATGTTGTGTATGTTAGTATAAGAATCATTAGGTTGTATGTTTGTTAGGTACATATATATATATATATATATATTAAGGAGTTTTAAAAGATAAAATGGTCATTGATGCAGTAAGTTTTTATGGGAAAAGAAAAAATGAAAATAGCACGGTGGATAGTAGTATAGCAAAATATGAATCTTTAAAAAAAATAAAAAGTATTAGCAATCCGCAAACGATTATAAAAGAGAAAAAATTTTATAAACAGCGGGAGGCATTTTCCTACTATGAGGATTTGAAAAAACGGTTACGCAAAGAAAGTTTTAACAAAGAAGGTTTCAACAAAGAAGACGTTAACAAAGAAGGTTCCAGCAAAGAAATATTTATTTATACAGAAGAGTTAGATAACAGCAAAAGGTGTTTTATCGTAGATAGTTTTTGTTCTTTTTTACAATTTTATTGTTTCTACGCTTTAAGTTTAGATTCTGTGTATTTCGAAGAGAAACAACACAAACCAAAGCAGGAAGAAAAATGGAAAGAAAAGCAGCAAACAATTGAATTGCTGGATTGGTTAGAAAACGAAAATTCGGATGGTAACGAAAATGAAACGATCTTGGAAAACAAAAAGTGTGTGAAATCAGAAGCGGTGGAAGAAAAGTTTCAAGTGAAAACAGAAACCGATTCGAATTATGGGTATAAAAATGAAGAGAATAGAAATGTGTCAAATGAGAAAGTACATGTCAAAGTGGAGATAGATAATAAGAAAAAGGATAAAAAACGGGAGTCAATGAATTTGTACGAACTGATTGTAACAGAAGAGAAGAGGTGGCTTTATTTCGATATTGAATATGAATGTAATGCAGAAAACGGGGGAAATAAAGAAACTATTTTATTCATTTTTCTTGTAGAATTTTGTTTATTTGTGTATAAAAAATTTGATATCAAATTAAATTTAATGGATTTTTTAATTTTAGATAGTTCTTCAGAACATAAAGTTTCTTTTCATGTAATAATAAAAAATATTCATTCAGTACCATGCGATTATTTTGAGTACTTAGTTGATTATTGTCATTTTTTTTTAAATGAGACAAAATTATCAGAAAATCATTTTTACAAAAAATATAAGCAGATGGCACAGGTGAAAACGGAAGAACAGTCGACGGAAAAAAACTATTTATTATTTGATAATGAAGAAGTTATAAAACGCTTTGTTGAACTGTTTATAAATAGTATAATAAATAAGATAAATGAGACGGAAAATATATATTTATTCAAATCACATTCCATATGTTTAGATTTGCATCGAAATGATTCTGGTTCGTTCGATAAAGAAGGGTTCGATTTCAGTAAAGATGAATCAGTATCAGTAACAACACCAACAGCAAGGGATTCCCAGAGGGATGTTGTACATAAAAAATTTGTTTGTGATACATATAGCAACAGCAGTAGCAGTAGTAGTAGTAGTAGTACTAGTGTCAGTAGAAAAAGTAGTACTAGCGGTCAAGGTGAAACGAACAAATCTGTCAAAGGTATAATAGGTATAGACGAAAACAATACACGAATAAAAGAGGAAGCATCCGAAAGAAAGCATGTGGATGAAATGTTTAAAAACCAATATTTCGAAATTTGCAAACATAGTTTAAAAGACGTCGTAGAATATTACATAAATAGTTTGCAAAAAAATCTAGAGAACGTTAAAAAATATAATTATATCATTTTATTATATGCGGTAAAGAAAAGAGATATTGGAAATAGTCCGAAAAGAAAAGATGCAGATGAAAAAAATGTTACAGGGAAAAGTTTAGTATCAGAGGAGGAAAAAAAGGAGGAAAAGAAAATAAAACAAAATTCAGAATTGTCGAAAATGGAAAAGGGAATGGATGAAAATATTTCGGATGAAGAAATGAAAAGAGAAATAGAGTGGCTGATGAAAGACGACACAGATTTTTTTGGGACTTATGATCATGAAAATGAAACGAATTCGGAAGAACGTTTTATGTTACAGTGTGTCATTGATAGTTCCGTATATAGTAAAAATCGAAATTTTCGATTAATTTTTTCAACGAAAAAGAATAAAGAAAACATGTTATTATTAAGTTCAATAAACGTGAAAAAATATGACAAAAAGAAAATACATGATGTGATATTGAGAAGTTTAATAACTTTTTATAAGTATGAAGATGTGAAATATCAAATTAAAAAAGAGCGGATTTATAAATATAAAGAATCAGAGGAAGTGTATAGATATCACGTTTTTAAAATACCGAACCAAGGAGTTCGGATTTATAAAAAGAGAGTAGTGAGCAATGATAGAAAATGTAAAATTATAAATTATGAGAATTTAAATGATAGCCATTTAAATACTATTTTAAAAATTATATTTTTTTGGAATTTTTTATTATATAAGAATTTTAAAAAGAACAAAAAATATCTGACCACATTTCGATGGGAAATAGAAAAAGAATATTTCTATAAAATTATAGCTATTTACAATCATTTTAATTTTAAAAAATATGAAGATTATTTGAATTGTTATTTAGAAAAGTCAGAGAGGAAAGAATTGGATTCTCCACTAAAAGCAAACGGTCGATTAATAAAAAGCGAAAAAGAAAATACCGATGTAATTAGTAATTATTTAGACAATTTTGATAAACTCTTTTTAGGGAATAAAAATTTTTTTCAGGATATGTTAAAATCGTATAAGAAATATTTTAATTTAGGAGAAGAAGAAGATCACCGCATTTTCTTTGTACGATATTTTTTATATTCTGTAACGTTTAAAGATAATGAGTATACTTTATTTTTTCGTGATAATAAATATTGCAGAAATAAAAACTTTTCTCATAAATCCAATCACATTTATTTGATTTATAATATTCGGTACAATTTATTTATACAAAAGTGTTACGACAATGATTGTAAATATTTTGTGTCTGATATTTTTCAATTCTAATGCATTAGTATTCACTTCGATTTGTTAAACGTGATAAGGTAATTGAAAACGTTTCACAGAAGTTGATTAGTAGGTTATTTACAAAAAGGAATGACAATAGAAATGATGAAAAATGATGTTTATTATTAATTATTATGAAAAAAAGAAAATGTACTAAAAAAAAAAAGAATATATATAAAAAATATAAAATAATGTTATAAATAATAATAATAATAATTAGAAGAAGAAGAAGAAGAAGAAGAAATAATAATATGAAATATTAATAAGAAATAATAATAGTAAATAATAAGAAATCATAATAAAAAATAATAGTAAATAATAAAAAATAATAATAGTAAATAATAAGAAATAATATAAGTAAATAATAAGAAATCATAATAAAAAATAGATGTTTATTAATAAAAAAAATATATATATATATATAAATGGTATTTTTTTTTTTTGAGAAAATGATGATGTCTTACTTTATAGAAATGTATTTTTCTCGTAAAGTAATTTTAAGATTATATATATTTTAAAAATATAAAATGGACGGAAGATGATATATGTTTTTTTGGTTAAACTTTTATTGAATTAGGTATATGAAACATGAATACACATATAGAACATTATTAAGAGAATGCATTCATCAGAAATCTTTAGAAACTATAGAATACTCTTTATTGAGAAGATCCGTTATTTGTTTCTCTAAAATAGAAGCCGTGTGTTTATTTTCTACTGAAAATAATAATGTATAGAAGGTATCAACATCATATGTATAATCTAGAATATCATTTTTTTTTCTTTTTTTTAAAAGAGATTTATTATTTCGTAAATTTCGGGTATGCGTTTTTATTCTTTCGGATATATTGTCACTTATTCCTATGTACATATAGGGTTGTGTAGTATGTTTTTCAAAAATACATAAAATATAAACAATGCTCTTATTTTTAAAATATAAAGGAATTTCTTCATTGCTATTTATTTTTAGGATTTTTTTATTTATAGAGTTTTCAATTTTTTGAATAATTATGTTAAGTTCGGATTCATGCAAGTGTCCTTCATTGATTTGTTTAGACTGAACGTTTCCGTTAATATTACAATTTCCATTGCTTCCTTTCTCTTCTTTATTAATTCCAAACACTTTGGTATTATTTGTTTGTGTCTGTTTTATTTTTATAGGTATTTTTTTTTCCTCTTGTGTCAATATTATTTTAACAATGTCGTTTTTTGTTAAATGCTTAAGATTACTCTCTTTAATAAGATGTGGACTATTTTTTATTTCGTCTAATTCAATGTAATTATGAAATGTATCTTTTTCCTTTATTGTTATATGTTTCTGTTTATGTTTCTGTTTCTGTTTCTCATTTGTTTCATTTAAGAACTTTTCAAAAAAAACATGCAAACAATGTTCCTTTTTTTGAGTTCGCAAATAATTTAAAAATTTATAATACAGCATATTGTTAAGATTGTGAATAAATTTATATTTTTGTTCATACATTTGTAACAGTTGTAACACTTCTTCATTGGTATTGGTATGTTTGCAGGTTTCTAATGCATCACTATTTTTGCAGATTCCATTTTCCAGGGTTGTTACTACTTGATCTTCTTGTTTTTTTAAATAATGAATATTATCTCGGACTTTTTTAAAAATAATGTTTTCGCTTTGACAAAGTTTGTTTAACATATCATAATTGTGAGTGATTATTATTCCGCAATAGTTTTTTAAATATGTTGCAACGGCACTTATGATGATTGCATTATCAACAGGGGTGGTGGCAATGCATGGTTCATCAAACAATATAAATACTTCTCTTTCTTTTTCTTTTTCTTCACTCCTTCCAACTGTTTCTGTTTTGTTTTTCTTTGTTCCTGTTTTGTTTTTCTCTGTTTCTGTTTTGTCTTTCTCAGTTTCTATTTTGTTTTTCTCTGTTTCTATTTTGTTTTTCTTTGTATTTTTTGGCAGTTCTTTTTGTAAAGAAAAATTCCCATCTCCTAATTCTCCCTTAGACTCACCTGTTTCAGTGTAGTTTAGACCACGTTGTTTTTTGTATGAATCGAAAACTTCCCCAGTTACTGTGCTTTCGAAATTTTCGTTTTCTTTTATTTCTTCAATTATCGAATTTAAATAATAAGTCTGTTCTCTAAACAAAGACATGTTTTCTATTTGTTCTTGGTAGTTCACGTTTTTAAGACTGTAAAACTCTCGAAATTTTCCAATAATGCTATTTTTGTCGCACGGTGCGTAAAGACCTACAAATCAAAAGTGGCAATAGAAAAAAATAAATAAATAAGAAAGAATTGAAAAAAATGCAGAAATTGAGAATGAATTGGAAATATTGTGAAAGAATGGACAAAAACTGAGGAAGGAAAAAAGTAATAGAGTGGTACAAAATAAACATATATAACTTTTAAGAATTACCCAAATTGGAAAGAAATAGTATGCATAGAATAGTGAAGGAAAGAGTTGTTTTTCCACTCATGTTTTTTCCTGTTAGTAACATAAAATTTTTTTTTTTAAAAAAAACATCATATTTTACTACATTCTCTTTATTTATATTATATGGTTTTAATCCCAAAATGTAGGTTAGGGAACCGTTCTGATAATTTTTTTCTTTATATATTTTTTTTATTTCTTCAACATATTCTTCGTCCACATTTTCAGATATTTTCTTTTCTTCCTCCTCTGTTAGTTGTAAAAAGGTTGTTTTGTCATTACTATCATTTTGAAAAAGTTCTTCATTTTCCCTTCCACTATCCTTTTCCTGTATACTATCCGCATTATATTCCCCTTCCGCTGGTTGTGAATACAACGTCCTCTGTATATGAAGATACTTTTCCTCAAGAGTTTCAAAATCTTTGTTTGCATAAGTAACAGACAAATGCTTACAGATTGGCAAACTCCAATTACGCTTTAAACTGTTCAACGTATGATTGTAAAGGGCCTTTAAAAAAAGAAAAAAAAGAAAAGGGAACACGAGAAAATGAAAACACACAAATATAAAAAGGAAATACGAACAAAAGTGAATAAGCAGCATATTCTCTGAGTATGAAATAGCAGAACAGAAAAATTCATTTACCTGAATTATTTGTAAAAAGTTGGAAACGAATGAAAGAATATGAACTGAGGAAGACAACTGCAGATTTATTTTTTTAATAATTTCATTAATTTGGTTTTGTTTGGTTTCCACGGCTTGTAAATATAGTTTTACTTTTTTTTGTACATGTTCCGTTACATAGACATTTTTCATTATTTCTGCTTTTTTATTTACAGGATGATAAAAATGAAATTGTTTTTCGATCTGTTCATTTGTTTTTTTTTCTTTTTAATTCCTATAACATCATTTATAATATCAATTTTAAGAGCCTTGTTCAGTTGTTCCATATTATATATGTTTTCACTTTTCTCTTTTTCTTCATTTTGTTCATTTTCTTTATTATCTATATTTTCTCCATTTTCTTTATTTTCTTTTTTGTTTCCTGTTTCCTTTTGTTCATATTTGACACCTTCAGTAACTTCAGTACATTCTGCATATTTCGAATAACTAGAAATTACTGCTTGCATAAGTTCTGCCCTATATTTTTTCACTTGTTTGTTTTCTTCTGTTAGCATATCTTCATGGACAGTGTTGTGCATCGGGAGCTCATGATACTTGATAAATTCGATCAAAGAAACAAAACGAGAATCGATTGGGTTGTGATAAAAGGGAGTGGGAGAGAATTGCAAACTTGTTTGAAGAATATTTTTAATATTTCGGAGAAGTTCATAAAACTTTACAATATTCAATTTGAAAGAGTTTTGATGGTTCAGAATGTGAAACATAGAAGTTAAAAGAGAATAGTGGAAATTTTGCATACAGTTCAGTACCGCTTCTATGTTAAAATATATTTTTTTAAAAATATTGTAATCTGCTTTTAAATTAGACAATAAAGTAATTACAATATTGTTTCGAAATGGTTTTACATTTGGAATAATGAGACTGTGCGAATTTTTAGAAATAAAAGAATTGATAAATCGTATATGTTTGGTAATTTCAAAAGGGGGATAAAAAAGAAATAAATTTTTAAAAAATTCGAGAGATTCGGTTGTGTTTACACTTTGAGAATCACTATTACTTACATCTATGATATTGTATAATAAAAAATTATTTCGGTTTTCATAATAACTGTTTTGTTTATAAATACCTATATTATAACTTGTAAAAATATTTAAAGGAGTACAATATGAATAATATTGATGTTCATTATCATGATAATTATCATCTTCATCTTTTTCATTTATATTGTTTATATTGTTTGTATTGTTTATATTTACAATGTCATTATCTATTTTCTCATAAACTTTGTTAGATTTGGGATTTATTTTAAAGACACTTTTATTTCGAATAAGTCGAAATCTTCCTTGCATATTCATTTGTTTTTTCAATTTTGCTAATATAAACATATGGAAATCAAAACTCTTTTCAAAATTATTAAAAAGATAATAATTTTCTATTTTTACTAATTGTGTTATTTTTTTCGTAAACGTATTATTGTCATGCTGATGTATATATACTTTTAAAAAAGGAGTGCTTTTCAAATAAATATGCAAAACATCTAAAGTGATGTTATCATATATAGCTATGGTTTTTAAGCTTAAATTAATTTTACTCAAAGAAAAGATATTTTTGCTTTCAATAAATATACACACAATCTCTTTTATATCTAATTGTTCGTCTACATCTAGAGAATTAAAAAAAGAAGAACAAGAAGAAGATAATGACAAAGACGAAGAAGTAGTTCCTTTCCCATGTTCTTCTCTTTCTGACTCAGTTCCTAACTCTGCTATGGACTCTATTCCTGTGGGTTCCATTTCTTTCTTTCTGTTTTCTTGAACCGTTTTTTCATAATTCGAAGTTCCATCTTCACTTCCTGCGTAATAATGTATATTATTTATATAGAGAGGGAATTCTGGAGTTACAATTTGAGAAAGATATCTTTTTTTCATTTTCATGGATTTTTCATTTAATTCTTCATATATACATATATTTAGATTATTTTTTGTTAATATATGAAGAGCCTTGTTTATACTACTTTTAATAAATCCACAAGATAATTTATTATTCATTTTTTTAATGTTTAAAAATTCAATAAGAAAAATAGAATCTAGTCCATAGGTTTCATAAAAATCTCCTACTCTTGCCAAAATAATATAATTTTTATATTTTTTTTTTTCATCATTTAAAAATTTTAACAATCCCTTATTCTTAAAATTGTCAAAATACAAATAATTGTCATCTTTTAAATAATCTACACAATTAATAGCATTTATGTTTTTTAAATTTTCTAATTTTTTTAACCAATAAGAAGAAACTTTAATTTTGTTTCGAAACAGTTGCATATCTTCATCAGCCTCCGTAAAAGAATTTATATTTTCTTCTATGTCCTCATTATCGTTTGTTTCTATATTTTCTCCTATTTGTGTAATTTTTCCTACTTGTGTAATAGTTCCTACTTGTGTAGTTTCTTTTGGTTCTGTATCTTCTTTTACATTTGTAAATTTGTTTTCTACTTCAGTTCGTTGTGTTTTCTTCTTTTTTATGTCATATACAGATTTTTTCTTTTTTTCTATTTTGTCATTTTCATTACTGTTATGTTCTTTCAGTTCGACAATTTTGTATATGTCATCTTCCTTTGTATAAATTAAATTTTGCACATATTTTGGATGAGAGTATGTTATATATCTTGTATTTTTCACATTACTTAAGAATCTTTTGTAGGTGATATATATAGATCTGCTCCGAACAAATAAACTAATTGGGATTTGTTTTTTAATGTTCATGGTGACAACACTTTTCCAAGAAAACACAAAAAAATAAAGAAGAACGAAAAAAACAATAAGCAACTTTTTTGACACAGAGTTAATCATTTACCAAATATGATCTCTTATAAGAATATTCCTTTATATATTTTGTACATTACTATCTTTCCTTCCTTATTTTCTTTTCTTTTCTTTTCTTTTCTTTTCTTTTCTTTTCTTCTGTTTTTTTTTTCTGTCTTTCTTTTCTTCTGTTTTTTTTCTTTCTTTCCTTCCTTCCTTCCTTCCTTATTTTCTTTTCTTCTTTGTTTCTTTCTTCCCTTTTTTCTTTCTTCCTCTTTCCTACACTTCCTCCGTTTATCTAGTACTTTCACGTTGTGTCCCGCACATCAGTTGTTCTTTTTGGTATGTTCTTGAGCATACTTTTTGCATTTTTTTCAATATTTGTTTTTTTTCTCTTTTCTTTCTATTTTTTCGTTTCGCTTTGTCTGGTCTGGTCTAGTTTGGTCGCACCTTGTTTCAATCGTTAGAAATGATCTACCTAATTATACCAATGAGAAATGGATACATATAATTCTACCTTACATAATTTGTACAAAACATTTATATGAGAACAATAGAATGTTTCTTTTTAAAATTTTATTTTTATATATAAAATTAAAAACAGATTAAATAAGGGGTAATGCAATTTTCACCAAATTACATAAAAGACAAACATCTAACAAAGTACAAATGGTATATATAGTTAAAATAAGTAAAGATTTCATGCTGACACTGTATTGGTTCTATTTATTCTTTTTTTTCTATTAAAATAAAAAAAAAAAATAAAAAAAAAAGTACAATAGCTTCAATATATATAAAATGAACAAAATTGAGAAACAAATTTTCTTCTGTCAAAAAAAAAAAAAAAAAAAAAATACAAAATCAAGATCAGAATAATGGAAAAAATTGATATAAGAAAAAAAAGAAAAAAATAATGAAGACAAATAATAAAGTTTTGCATTAAACAAGAGTATTAACAAGAGTATTAAACAACGGTATTAGACAAATATATAAAAAAATAAATATACAGAAACATTGAGAAAGTTGTTACCACAAGCAAATTATGTTGTCTGTTTTAATCAAGCCTAACTTAACCAAACTTAATCAATCTATATACTCTCGTTTTTATGAGAGCACTATATTTTCCTGTTGTATATACCGATGGTAGGAATTACAATAATCACAGGTTTTCTGGGCTCGGGAAAAACAACACTGTTAAAGAATTTATTACGGGAATGTTTTAGAAGAAAGAAACAAATTGCTATTATACATAATGAATTTACTGATGAGAATAGAAACATCGACACAATTGTATTTAAAGATATAAACGATGTTTATAAATTTCCCAAACCTTACGAACAAAAAAAAGATGATCGAGAACCAATCAATAAGGTTAATGAAGAAAACGAAAAGGAAAATATAAATGAAAATATAAATGATAGGACAGAAGTAATTGAAGAAAAGGAACAGGTCGAAAAAGAAATCGAGTTGGCAATTGTGAAAGAAATTGAAAATGAGAATGGATATATTTACGAACTCAATAATGGATGTCTATGTTGTTCTAATAAAAGCAATTTTGTTGCTTTGATTGAACAAATTTTATCAATGAAATGTTCTTATGATGCTATATTTGTTGAAGTTGCTGGTGTGTACGATAATATAAAAGTCAATAATTTATTGTGGTTAGATGAATTAAACGAATCTAAAATATATCTTGATAGTATTGTTCATGTGGTTGATTCTTTTAATTTTCTACATATGTCAGATCATCATTATGACCAGATAAAATATAAAGAGGATATTATTGATCGAAATGAAAATAATGAAGGTAAAGTTGAAACTGAATTAATCTATAAACAGATTCTGGTATGTGATGTTCTTTTGATAAACAAAATCGACAAAATTGAAGAAAAAGATAAAGAACATTTACAGAAGTTTATGAAAAATTTGAATCCTCTGGCTAGCATTTTTTTAACCCAATTTGCTAAAATAGATATGGAAAAGATAACGAATTTAAAATGCTATGAAAAAAAGAATATCAAAAGTTTGCTGAACAGTTTTGACGAGCATTGTTGTCAGTACAACACATTTAATAATTGTTTTGTGAAGTTTGATTTGGAAATAAAGAATTTAATTAAGTTAAGCGAAGAAATAAATTATATGAAAGAAGAGTTTTTACGAGAAAAGAATAAAGATACTTTAAAAGCAATTTTTGATATAAAGAAGTTTCAAATTTTTTCTTACAGAAAAATAAATGAAATGTTAGCTTCTCTTTTATGGAACAGTGAATTAAAAATATATAGAGGGAAAGGATTTTTTGTTGCTTTTAATGACGATATTTATAATAATAGACATAAATTAAAACTAAATATATATTATTATCAGAGTGTTGGAGATGTTTATGAAATCAATTTTATATTAACCGATATACATCTTTTTTTTAAAGAATTTTTACAGAAACAATTTCGTTATTACAAAGAAAATAGGAATAATGAAATTTTAACTGCTTGTGGAACTGAGGGTTGTTTTCAAGACTGCCAAGTAAACAAATCTGAAATGAACAACAAAATTATTGATATAAACACTTGTAAACATAGTAGTAATGGAGAAATAAATTCTTCTTCCAATTTATACCAAAACTTTTTAGAAAATGAATATTTGTCATATTCTTCTTCTGATTCAAGTGATATGGATGATTACAATTTAAACAATGTGTTAGATAGTTCGGAATGGTTTGCATCGAAATTTTTATTTATAGGAAAAGAAATAAATGAGGATCAGATTCGGGAAAAATTAAATAGCTGTTTATGCGAAAATTTGTAGTAATTTTCGTAAAAAAAAAAAAAAAGTAATAAAAAGAAATAGATAAATAAAGTTGCGTTTTTTTTTTTTTTTTTTCAGTTTAATTTATATCTCTTTTTTTACATCTGTAATATAAAAAGAATGTAGTAGAGTTAACTCCATTTTGAAAGAAGATATTTTGAAAGGATTTTATGTAGTACAAGTGGTTCCACCTGTCTATATTATACATAAGATGTATTGCTGACTTATGGTACCTATTTTAAAATTGTTTCATTTTTTTAAATTTTGTTAGAAGTAACATGAAATATATAAATATATAAATATATAATAAAAACAAATATTTGAATGGTATTACAGACACAACCAGTTAAAACAAAAAAAATATTCCTTTCATTATTAAATTATTTTATTATTATTATTATTAAGTTATTTTATTATTATTATTAAATTATTTTATTATTATTAAATTATTTTATTATTATTAAATTATTTTATTATTATTAAATTATTTTATTATTATTAAATTATTTTATTATTATTAAATTATATTATTATTTCATTCTTTGTCAGTTCCATTTTTTTATTTTTTAAATTGTTTCGAAAAAAAAAAAAAAAAATCTGCACTAGCTCATTTCTAATATTGTAATTTCAACATAATAGTTACTGTTTTCAATTTTTTGATGCTGTTCCATAATAATCGAAAAGAGGTGTACATGTTTTGATGTTCAAAAAGAAAAGAAAAAAGGAAAAGGCACTAAGACACTAAGACATACGACTGTGCTTGAAAAAATAGAATGACATATATTTTATATGAATTTGTATTTCGTAATATGAATGTTACATATGTACATAGATATAAATATATCTTCACACATATAAATAAATAAATAATATATATTTATTAGGTATAAAACTGTACGATAGTAGGAAAAAAAAAAAAAAAAATAAATAATAATATATATATATATATATGTATATACTTTTCGTATTATAAAATAATGTGTTTATCTTGAGAAGGATGTGTGTATAAAACAGATGCTTTTATTTTGTTTGATCTGCTTATAATATGAGGATATACAATTTTCTAAAGAATATAAATTATTATAATTATTATTATTATTATTATTATTATTATGTAATAATAATGTAATGTTTCAATTATTATGTAATATTTCAATTAGTATATAATATTTAAAAATCTGTGTTAAGACAGAAAACTTGTTCCTTTCTTTGTGCCATAACTCCTGATTTTTGATAATCTGCAACTCTTTTTTCAAAGAAATTTGTTTTTCCTTGTAAAGAAATAAGATCCATCCAACTAAATGGGTTTTTGGCATGAAAAACTTTTGAGCAGCCTAAACATTCTAATAGTCGATCAGCAACAAATTCAATATATTGTGACATTAATCTGGAATTCATTCCAATAAGATCACATGGTAATGATTCGCAGATAAATGATCTTTCTACATCTACAGCTTCTTTAACTATATTATGTACTACTTTTTCGGGTAATTTATTTTCTAATAAACTATACATTAAACAATTAAAATCTGTGTGCAATCCTTCATCTCTACTGATCAATTCATTACTAAAAGTGAGTCCATGCATTTTGTTTTGTTTTTTGAACCAGAAGATTGCACAAAAACTTCCACTAAATAGAATACCTTCAACACAAGCATTGGCAACAATTCTTTCAGCAAAAGAGTTCGTGTCATTAATCCATTTAGCTGCCCATAATGCTTTGTTTTTTACAGCAGGTATATTTTCAATAGCATGAAATAAATTTAATCTTTCAGCTTCATCTTTAATATAATTATCAATCAACAAACTGTAAGTTTCTGAATGGATATTTTCTACAGCTATCTGAAAAGAATAAAACTTTTTTGCTTCAGCAATTTGTACTTCTCTCAAAAACTTACAAGATAAATTTTCTAACACAATTCCATCACTAGCTGCAAAAAATGCCAACACATGGTTTATGAAATGTTTCTCATTGTCTTTTAAAGTTTCATAATCTTTTAAATCACTAGACAAATCAATTTCTTCAGCAGTCCAAAAAGAAGCTTCTGCTTTTTTATAAAAATCCCAAACTTCCGGATATAAAATCGGATACAAACTAGTTCGTTTCTCATCTTTGTTTAATATTTTTTCTGTCAGTTCCTTCTCCTTTTGCATCTTACTAAATTCGATCTCATCTTGTGTAAAAATAGCGATTTTACTAATATGTATTACTTCTCCCATTGTGTCTGATACTATTTTCTAGATATGAGGTTAATGTTATATATATATATATATATAATGTTTTATTTATTTTTATTTTTTTTTTTTTTTACTTTTTAGTTTTAAAATTAAAAA
>LSRZ01000064.1:0-15974 GCA_001625125.1 Haemoproteus tartakovskyi | reverse complement strand
ATATATATATATATATATNTNTNTATNTNTTNTNTTTGTTTTTTTATATTTATTTCTGTTTATAGTTTCTATGCTTCTGAGTGGCATATAAGATAACATGCGTTACTGTCAATGGAAACAGAGCATTACTACTAGCTGAAATTATATTTTACAAAATTTCTGTCGTCATTAAAAAGAAAAAAAAAAGAAAAAAAAAAAAATGCTGCCTTTCTGTCTTTTTATCTTTTCATTTTTACATACTATACATCAATGACAATTTCTGAAACTGCACGCGTTTATTTTATGAGAAAAAAGCAATTCGCAATTATAATAAATTAAAAATGTATTTCTAATACTTAAAAAAAAATGGTAATATTTTCTTAATGTTTTAAAAATGAAAAGGTACAAGTCCTAAAAATATCACTTTTTCAATAAAACTGTTATGAAAAGACATATATAGTTTCAGCAAGAAAAAAGGTATAAAAAAGATTAAGTAGAAACTACTAAAAAAAAAAAAAAAATAGAAAAAGTAAAACTACACAGCCAACTGTCATAACAACAAAAAAAAAAGTCTTAAAAGTATCGTGCATTAACAGATATTGTTTAAAAGAAAACAAAGATACAGAATGTAAAAGATAAAAAAAAAATATTAGAACAAAAGATAAATTTGAAGTCATATGATATAAGAAGTAGTAGTATTAGTAGTAATAAGAAAAATCAAAAATTGAATCAGAAGTATCTAACAAAAAAAAAAAAATATAAAAAGCAAACATAAGAATACCACCTTTTAAACAGGCACAAGCAATATATTATATTTGTAACATACAATAAATGCATACAGAGAAAATTGTATTTATAATAAACATGCATTTTCCATTCAATATATTTCCATAATACAAAATAAACATTATTTTAAAACTAAGTAAAAAAAAAATATATATATTATATATATATATATAAAAATAAAAAATAAAAACAGAATAAAGTACACTATAACACATACTACGTAACAAATAAATTTTTGTTTATTTTTATATTTTATAACAAGTGAAAATGACAAAGAGAAACTATTATATCTAATTGTCTTTTTTTTTTTTTTTTTATTAAATCATCACTTCATTAATTTTTTAAAAATACACACATACAAAAAAAAAAAAAAAAAACTAATGAATTTAAATAAAACCGTCAAATAATTTCCCAACATTTACTTCTTATGTGCTTCACCATATAGAAAGGAATATAAATAATAAACATAGATATAAAATAAAATGTAAAGAAGCATATAAGAAACATTTGAAATCGAATAAAAACAAAAAAAAAAAAAATAATTATATTTTAAAAGATATTTAATCGATTTCAAAAAAATATGATTATGTTGACTAGCATCATTCATTCTTGAAACATTTATTTTGTATATACATTTACTTCATCTATTCTTTTCAGAGTATGCATTTTAAAGAGTAAAAATCCTTCGCATTGAAAGTTTTATAAATGAATCGTATATATGTGTTTATACCATCATGTAATTATTGGTGTATTAGGTTGACGTCGTCTGTTCTTTTTTTTTTCGAAACTTCCTTTTCCGTTTAAAAATTTTTTTTATATTTTCACGGCAGAAGGGACATTCATTGTTTTTTTTTAGCCAAGTAAAAATACAAGTTTTGTGAAAATAATGTAGGTAGTTGCATGGTAATATACATATATCATCATCATCTGCATATTCAGTACAGCATACGGAACATACTAAATCAATATTATCTATGCTTATATGTAATGCATTATTATCTTCTAAAATTTCACTTATTTTTTTTTCTACTCTTTTTTGTCTTTCTTTTTTCAATCTTCGAAGAAATAAATGAAAAATTCCTTTCAATTCGGATTGTTCATTTCCTGTCTCTTCAGTAATAACTACAACATTCTCATCTTTATTATTATTATCATTATTATTAATATTATTATTATTATTAATATTATCATTATTATTATTATCATTATTGTTATTTTTTTTATCATTGTTATTATTACATTCTATAGTATTTATTATGTTGTTTTCTTCATTTTTCTTTATATAATTGAGACTATTTAATTCACGTTCTTTTTTGAAAGTACCAAGCTCACAAGTAGCACGGTTGTTTTTGACATCGATTATCTCTTTTTCTTTGACATTTCCATCGATATATGTATTACCACCATTTTCCTTATAAATATTTGTTTTTTTCAATCCCTGTTTGTTTATTTCTTTTTCTACATCTTCATTTTCAACAGGTACAACTAAAATTTCTTCTAACACATTGTTTAATCTCATCTTGCTCTCTTTTTTCATACCTATCGAATTCGTAGTGCAATCAGCTACGTATTCGTTAATATTTTGGTCTGTTACAACATTTACTTGATTCGTAACCATAGCATCTTTCATTGTAACAGACGCATCGTGTTTGTCTTTAGAGAAGAACAATCCAGTATTTTCTTTCATTGATATCGCCGTTTCCCTTTTTTTTTCTTTTTTTCCCCTCTTGCTCTTTCTTTTTCATTATCTTGTTCTTTTTCTTTTTTTTCTTTTTCTTTTTTTTCTTTTTCATTTTTTTCATTTTCTTTTTTTTCATTTTCATTTTTTTCATTTACATTTTCATTTTCTTTTTTTTCTTTTTCTTTTTCTTCTATTTTCATTTCTTCTTCATCTTCTTCTTCCGCATCTTCATCGTCCTCTTGTTCGTTTTTTTTCACTTCTCTACTGAAGCAAAAATAACTACTATTCATATATTTTTTTTCCTGACAAAACTTTTTATATTCGGCGTATGTCATGATTTTGAGTTTTTTGAGAATCCTTTTAGGTGTAGGACTTTTTGCTTTTAGAATTAATACTACGATTACAAAAATTAACAAAATAATATGCAAAAGGATAAATAAAACAACTGATGTAAAATAATAGAGAATTGCTATAATGACAGTTGTCTTGAAAGTATCATTGACTGCAAAAGTGTCCGCTCGAAATGCATAAAGATATAAACATACTAAAGAAGTGATAATTGCAAAACCATGAAAATAATTTTCAAATCGTTTTAAGCATTTTGAAATCTCTAATTTTTTAATAAACTTGTAACTGTAATATATTCGAACACACATATGCATTAATAAAATAATTAACATAAACCCACATAAACCTTTCATAAAAATTTCATTTTTATTTATTGGTTTAATAGTAAAATCATAAGCTAATTTTGCCAACAATATTAAAACTGCTGTTACATATAAAATATGAATAAAAAGAGAACAGATGTGTAAATTTCTACCAGTTCTACTTGATAAACTATATTCATCTTCTAAAACAAAACTACTTACATTATATGTACCATTATCAAATGTATCATTCGAATTCATACTTGCTACGTCTATTGACATTTCATTCGGATTGTCTGTATTTCTAGTTGTTGCGTTTTCTGTAAAGTTATTCGAATTATTTATGTTTGTTACTCCCAAATTCTCTATTGGTTCAGGTGGACTGTTTATATCATTTGGGATTTTTGTATCACTTGCCGTTTCCGCATTGGTCGTGATTGTATTTGTTGCATTGATCGTATTTGTTGCATTGGTCGTATTTATCGCATTTGTCATATTTGTCGCATTGGTTGTATGTGTTGTTTTTATAGTGTTTGGTACATTTGTGTTTTTCATTTCTGTATACTTATTCTTATTCCCCACTCCATATTGAATATCATTTATTTTTGTCTCTTTCTCTTTTTCTGTTATTTTCTCTGTTTCTGTATCTATATCTCTCTCTTTCTCTTTTTCTTTCTCTTTTTTTATTCCTCTTTTAGAATTCCATTTGGGATTCTCTTTATTATTTTTTACTGCAATATTCTCATTTTCATTTTTATTATTTAAAGCTGTTTCCCCTTCATTTTCACCACTTCTTTCTATTTTCTGTTTCTGTTTTAAATCTCTTACATTGCTACTTTTATTTATCGAAACATCCACCGCATTTCCCAATTTCTGTTTATGATTTCGATAATCTTTTGTAGAAACCATTTCATTCAGATTACAAATATCCTTACTTGTTAACATGCTTTCCATATTCTTGTATTCTTTTTTAATTTCCAAATTACGTTCATCAATAAGTCTCCTTGACATAATGACTTTTCTGATTAGATTTGTGCTACTTTTATTATTATATTTATAAATTTCTATTCGAATACAAGTACGTATGTCCCAATTTTCGAATCGTGTTAAATTTCTTTCGTTTCGTGTTGTTATATTTCTTATCCTTTTCTTATCCTTTTCTTATCCTTTTCTTATCCTTTTCTTATCCTTTTCTTATCCTTTTCTTATCCTTTTCTTTCTTTTTGTTTCCTTTTCTTATTCTGTCAAATTTCCATCTATTCCATTCTAATGTATTATATAATATATTTTATTATAATACATTCTAATATATTACAACTTCTTCCAACAGTCCCTTTGGTTGAAAAGTGAACAATAGGTGAACTGATGCTTATTTTATTGCAACTCCATATAAATGGACAGTCAATTTCATTTAATTCATTGTCGATCCATTGAACTTATGTAAAATTGAATTTCACTAAAACGAAAATAACAGTCAAATGTTCCTGAATAATTAACATAAATTCGCTATCATTATATTTCGATGCTTATTTTTACATCTGTTTTTGTTCTTATTTTTTAAAAACCATATGTTTTATTGCATAGGATCAAGCTGTTATTTTCGAAGAACAACTAATTCTCAGTTCCCTTCGAATTGCTCCCTCTTCTTATTTTTTTTTCACTTTTGTGCTTCTCTAAAATACACAAAAAAATATTAACATAGTATGCTAAATCTATATACAATGTTTATTTTTTTTTTTTTTTTTTCAGTTACGTTCCAACTCCAACTCCATATTTATTTATATTTTTATATGTTTTGTTGTTATCTGACACCTTTTCAAATATATGCGTAATGAATAAAACATTAATACACTTCAGAACATGAATAAAATATGTTGTATCATTTAAAAAATAAAAGTTAAATTGCGAAGTGTTTATTCAAAGGAATAAAGGACAAGAAAAATAAAAACTGACATCATTTAAGCTCGTGCAAATTAAAAACATGTCACAACAGTTTCCTGACAATACAATTAAAACAAATTAGTACATAAAAAAAATCTGTAATAAAAAAGTAGCAACGGTAACGTGAACAAATAACAACGTTCACATGAGCAATATAAATAAAAATAATATTATAAAAAAAAACAAAAAGAAAAAAAAAATTGAAACTAAATGCATGAATTAAAAAATATAAAAAAAAATTGTTCGCAAATGCCATAAATATCTTTTCTTCTGCTAATCTGTTGATGTTCTGTACTTTTTTTTTTTTTTTTAAAATGCTTTAACATTATTATAAAAATGTAGATATATTATTGTACATTAATATTTGGAGAAACATTCTTTTTTTTTTAATTTTAAAATTGCAATGATTCGAAGTGAGAAAGGACAAATCATTATAAAATAAAAAATAGATGAGTGTTATTTTTGCATTGCTTTTTATATTTTGCGAATCACGTGATACCTTTTCCTACTGTGAGTATTTTGTTTTAAAGTATGGTTCTAGTTCCACTATGTTTTTCTTTTTTGGGTTAAGTTTTTTTTTTTTTTTTTTTTTTCCTGTTAGAAGATTCCGTATATTATTTACTGTTGTAAGTGTGAGTACATCAATTGGATGCACACAAAAAGGTGGTTTCAGTACAAAGAAGAAATCAAAAAGACTAGTATTATATTTATATTACAGAATAAATAAATATAAAAGAAAAAAATACAATGGGTGGTAGCTGTTAAAGAAATATATATGTATTAAAAAAGAGTGAAAGATTTTACTAAGAATCTCATTTTTGAAAATTTCTTTATCTATTGAACTTTATCTATTGAATGACGCGAACATTTTTAAACCCAGACCAAATCTTGGTAGCTGCAACTGAAAAGAAAACAAAATTGAGAAACAGAAATCCGTCGACTAAAAATATAAACAGATCAATCATTTTTATTTCAATTTGATCAGATATCAGATCTAAGTGATGAATAATAATTTCATATTCTGAAACTTTCAATAAAGGAATTTTACAACAGAAATGCAATTACAGAAAACAATAAAAATGTATTCAATGTCAATGTATAAGCAAGGAGAATGGAAAGATGCGTTATTATGAACGTAATACATTGCTCTTAGCTTCAATAAGGTCGTTGTAATAATATGAACATTACCAAGGTCCTTCTTCTTACGAAATAAGAATAGATCGAATACATTTGTTAAAATAAATACTACAGATGGGATAATGTGTCAAATAATTAAAAATGGAAAAATGTAGGTAGTAGGGATAAGTACCAGTCATAATTTTTTTTTATGTTTCCATATGTATATAAAATATATATTCATATTATTATCACATGTTTTCTATTTTTATTAAAAATAATACTGAAATTTGTTATTTGAAACTGACAAGGACACAATCCCGATTTATAGAAATTAGAGGGTTGTAGTTCAAAAAAAATGAAAAATAAAAAAAAATATAAAAAAATAAAAAAAACGTAAGAAAGAAACAAACAAAAATAATCCATTAAACCATTTCGTATATTCATTGCATTTCCTGCTTCTCCTCCCCCTCCACTCTTCCTCAAAAAAGAAAAATAAAAGATTTAAAATGTAAAAACATAAAAAACATTAGAAGCCATAAAAAATGGCACAATTAAAAAAAAAAAAAGACAAATCCCAAAAAAACTTTTACGTATAGAGTAGAGCAGTATTTTGCTTCGTTTGTGCAAAGAGCCAAGGCATTTTTTCGGACCAAACGAGATCAACAATTTTGTTTTTATTTCTCAACTGAATAATAGGTATTAAAACAGGATCCGTTATATAATCGTCAAAAAATTTGGAATAAAATAAATTGACGACTCCATGCTCACTTAAAGAACAAAAGAGATGATGACTCTTTGAAAATAACACTTTTGACAAAGCCGCATTTTGTAAATGAAATTTTTTATAAGGAGTAGATGATAATTCTAAATCAAAAATAAAGGCAATACCCATATCATTTACTACTACAACATATTCTTCATTTTTATGAATATCAAAACTAGTGATGCCTGTAACTCCATTCAAAGTTTTAAAAATTTTGTTTTTTGATGAATGAGCTTTTAAGTTATATATAATCACACTTTTTTTAAAGGCCACAGCAAAATAAGGATTCTTGGTAAAAAACATTGTTTGAATAATGTCTCCTCTTTTCTGTTTATATTTTTTTATTATCTTTATAGTTTTCATGGATTTCAAATGATGTAGAAATGCGTCGTGATATGCTCCCGTTTTTCTTAAACACGTTACGGAAAGGTAGTTACCTGAAAAACAAAGAAAAATACGAGTACAAAGCAGAAATTTATATGTATAAATTTATATATATATATGTGCGTATGTGCGTATTATTTTGTGCATGTACATATAATATGCATTTGTAATTCTTACCATTTTCACTCCATGAGATGTCTCGAATAGTTCCTGGGTGTTTAATGACAGCACAGTACTTTATCTTTGCATCTGCAGAATTCAGCTTCATCCATTCAATGTCCAATTTGCTCGAATAACAATATGTCTTTGAGTTACTGAATTTTTCTTTCCACAATTTTATCAATTCACGCGTTCTTGAAAACACTTGATAATTATTGTAACTAGAGGTCATTTTTTTTGATGTCATTTGTTTGTTTTTTTTTTCTTTTTTTTCTTCTTTTTCTTTATCTTCTCCCACTTCTTTCTCTTTTTCTCTTTCCTCTTTTGTTTCCTCTTCTGTTTCATTTTCTGTTCCTTCTTCGTCATCATCTACATCTTCACAGTCATCAAATTCCCGATCTGAATTTTCTTCCGATTCTGATTCCATTTCCGATCCTTCACTAGTAGCGTCTGTTTTTTTTTTATCTGCACCATTTCCTTTTCTCTTTTTAGACGAATGATATATTTCTTCTATACCTTTATTTCTAGTCCTTGGAGGAGGTGCATAATGTTCATAATGAATCAAGAGTACGTAATTTTCGAAAGAAATAGCTGCAACTGAGTATCCTTTATTCACTTTGATTATTAAGTTGTTATGATGTTTCACTGTTGTATTTTTTGTTTCCGATTCTTCATCTGTTTGTTCATACGTGTCATTATCCATTTGCTTCACTTGGTCAAAGTAATTTTCTAAAGATATAATAGCAATGTTATACGACGTCATTATATCGAACATATGGAGTTTGTTCGATTGGATGGCAAACACCAGGTTTTCTCTTTCATTTATATCAATAGATCTTGCCCCAGTCATTGTTGTGTCCGTGCCTGTGTCTGTGTCTGTGTTTGTGTCCGTTTTCTTTTCTTTTTCTGTTTTCATTATATATTCCACAAAAGGGTATTCTGGGAACGGTTTCAGCGAATGGATGGGTGGTAACTTGGGCAATAAGTCTTCTTTCTTTAAATTCATTACAGGCTTCATACTTCTAGGTGAATATAATAAATTTAAACATCTTTGATATACGTCATACAATATTTTAGGAGAACACTTCAATTTTGTTATATCTCCATAGACAGAAGGGATCATGGTATCAGGTTTTTTTTTTAGAATTTTTTGTTTTCTTTCTTCATCGTATTTAAATTCTGCTGGT
Organism: Haemoproteus tartakovskyi; assembly: GCA_001625125.1. Taxonomy (NCBI): domain Eukaryota; phylum Apicomplexa; class Aconoidasida; order Haemosporida; family Haemoproteidae; genus Haemoproteus; species Haemoproteus tartakovskyi. The sequence goes on along the minus strand of LSRZ01000064.1, from coordinate 7,325 downwards.
GGATTATAGCTATCTTTATGACCTGGTAGGGCAAATGGCAGAAGTAATTCTGTCGCGGAATTTTTTCCCGTATCAAAAATATTGTTGTTCCACAGATCGTAAATTTCTGATTTTTTGAACATATATTTTTCTGGATGTTTTTGTTTATCTAACAAATAACGCATTATTTTTCTGATTTTTTGTACTTCATGTTTTGGAATTTCATCACTTGATTTTTTATCTCGACCTGTAACAACTGGATATAATTTATATTCTTCTCTTTCATTTTCATAAATATAATCCGAAGGATCCATATGAATGGCAACTTTATTTTCTCTTATTCTTTTAATAATTTCTAAATCTGTATCTGTTAATTCAATCACCCTATTATTTTTCGGATCTTTTATTTTTCTCCAGGCGTTTTTATCTGTTTTGGACTGAATAAATTCATCAATTAAATTCTCGTTCGTCTTATAAATCTTTTGACCATGTATGTCATAACCTAAAAAAAAAAGAAATACATATAAGAAATATATATAAATATCTAATTGATTTATATTAAACAAATTAACATAAAAGTCTTTAGTTGCTATTGTATGCAGCATAATTGTATGCAGTATAAATAAAAGAACGTAAAAACAATGTGTATGTATAATCTCATTTTTCCTATGGTACCTTTTATGTCAAAGTCTTCATAGTGCTTTAGATCGAAATTCCCCACTGTATTTAACTGATATTCATCATCACTTGCTTCGATTTCTTCATTTATATAAGGGTTATGTTCTTCTGTATTGGGTTGGCTGTCATTTTCGCTCATGTGCAAATAACGACATTCTGAATCGACATAATCTGTATCGTCTCCTTTTTTCCGTCCTTCTTTTTTATCATTCTTTTTTTTCTCTTCATTATTCACTGTACTATTCTCATGTAGACACTTTGTATTCTTAGATTTGTTCTTTGATTTGTCCCTTGCGGTTTCTATCTTGGATTTCTCCTTTTTGTCATAATGTTTTTTATTTATTTCTGCAACACCTTTTTCATTTAATTGAAGCATCTCATAGGTCGGAAGACTATTTAAAGTTTTTTGTTCTTGTTTTTGTTTCGTTTTTTGTTCCTTTTTCTGTTTTTTTTTCTGTTCCTTTTTCTGTTCCTTTTTCTGTTCCTGTTTTGGTTTCTGCTTCGTTTTTTCATTTAACATTTTTTCCTTTTGTTTTTCTTCCTGAATTTGTTTCTGCTTTTGCTTTTGCTTTCGCTTTTGTTCTTCCTGTCCTATGTTCATCAAATTTTGCTTCCCAAACTTTATCTTTTTCAGTAAGGCCACATCTGTATGTTCAGACATAGTTGAAACGTCTTTACTTCAAATGAAAGCAGAGAATTGTTAGAAAACTTAAGAATACCTAACTGGTAATATCCAAATGAGAATACTTAATTTGGGATACTCTTTTAAAAATACTTTGTGTTTTTGTCAGTCAATCCATTAGTCCATCAGAACATCAGTCTTTCCGATGACCTTTTGTACAAAACTATAGTAACTATATTTAATGTGATATTCTAAATTATAATTGTATATAAAAAAGGAACCCTGATAAGAAAATGTGTTTTCGTGCAAATGTTCTGAAACAACACTTCTCATTCTTTCGCATGTGCCTACATAGCATCGTTTTTTTCATGAACTGTGTTTTCCTTTTCTTTATACTTTACAATTCTTTTTAAATTAAAAAGAAAAAAAATATATTGTAAATGAAAATTGTTCAAATAAAAAGAATTTTAAAAAAAACAAAAAGATGTTTACAATGTCCGACATAATCTACGCATCCAAATTTTCTCCTCTCCCCCCAAAAAAAAAAAAAAAAATATATTTGAAATCCGGGTTCATATATATTTTGTCAGGTTCCTGAAACAAAAAAAGTAAAATATATTTACATATATATATGTTATGTAAAAATAGAAGAAAACGATTTTTATATATATGTGATTACATAAAATATCAAATAGGGGGAGAATTTTGTTAAGCCATTTTTTACTTTAACTCATGTTTTTAAAAAAAAAAAAAAAAAAAAAAAATACTGCAATAATAAAATTTTTGTATTTTGGTTGTTTTTCGAAAATTAAGAAACAAAAAAATTATAGAAAAAAATAAGGTGAGCCATACAAAATGTTTACGGTTTATAATAAATGAAATGGTTCATCTTTTTAACTTATACAGTGATTTTTTTTGAATGTCAGCCATTATCAGTACCTTTAGTTTTTTTTTTTTTTTAATTCCTAATAGTTAATTCAAACACATTTTCAACAATGAGTTTAGACGAATACAACTTGAACAAAGTTTTTGTTCAGGGTATTTTAGGAGCAGATGAGCAGAACTATAGCAATTTTTTGGGAGACGTTTGTGATAAATTTTTTCTTTTTCAAAACAATGTAAATCTATGTGCTATATGTCGTTTTAAGAAAAAAGAGGAAGCAGCGGATTTTATAAAAAAATATAACAAAACAAGATTATTCAACAGTTTTATAAAATGCAAGTATGCACTGAAAAAAAAAAGCAGTCACAGTAAATTGGTACCTTTAACATATAATAATAGAAAAGTGATATATAATAATTGTGTTACCATTACTATAAATTACGATTTTGAAATTGTAGACATTTTGCATTTTTTGAAATATATATATTCAAAACACATAAATGAAATTACCGAGTGCGTACGTAAAGAAGAACATAAGTCGAAAGGAGAGACGGTGAAGAAGGAAATAGGGATAAATGAAGGAGATGGTTTAAATAAAGAAGGGGATTTTGAGATAGTAAAGGTTGATTCAGAAGTAGTTTTTGAAAAATTGATAGCGACAATAAGAAAAAAAAATTTAAAAAAAATAAAATGGAAAGGAAGAAGAAATAATAAAACAAAAGACAAAATAAAAAAAGTGATTTCTATTCTTTACACAATAGAATTTGCAAGTCTTAATTTAGCAAAATTATATTCAACATGGATAAATAAAAAGGAATTCGAACAGTTTTTAAATAAAGAAAATAAAAAGATAGAAACCGAATTGCAATTTGTTTGTGATTTATGTATTCAAAATAGAGTTCGAAGAAATGTAATTGTAAAAAATTTGAGTCCATCTTGTAGTGTTGAAGATTTAGTAAATCTGTTTCGCAAGATCGATGAATATGTTTCTGTACATATACCTAAACATAATGGAAAAAAAACTTTATATGCATTTGTCGAGTTTCGAACGGACAAACAAGTAAAGGAGGCTCTTCTTTTGAATAGAACGAAAGTGTGCGGAAATGTAGTAACTATTCAAAAGGCAAAAGGGGCTATTGATGTAAGAGGTGAGGAAAATGATTCTAATGAAGAGAATGACAAGAAGAAAGACATGAAAAAGGAAAAGGAAAAGAAAAAGGAAAAGAAAAAGGACAGGAACAATAGTAGTAAAAGCCATACTGATGTTGATGAAAAAGCAATAAAAAAAAAAGAAAAAAGTGAAAAAAAAGAAAATAATAAAGAAGAGGGTATTAATAAAGAAGAGGGTAATAATAAAGAAGAGAGTAAAAAAAAAAGTATAGAAAAGAGTAATAATAAAGAAGAGAATATTAATAAAGAAGAGAGTAAAAAAAAAAAGAAAGAAGATATAAAAACTGTAACCAGTACAGATGAAATTGTAAAAAAAGATAGAAATGATGTTGATCAAGGAAAAACTTTATTCATTACGAATATACCAGTTGATACAACTAAAGAGGAATTACAGAATTATGTAGAATCTCATATTAGTCCTTTTTTTCACTATATTAATATGTGCCCGAACCGAGGGTCTACGATTTCTGCTTTTGTAAAATTAAAAAATAAAAAAGATGCAGATACATTTTTAGAAAAAATTGGAGAATATGATGATGAAAAAGAATTAATAAAATGGCAAGAGACAGAAAATGTTATTGAGCAGTTTGCTTTAATGCGACAAAGGAAAAAAATGAGAAAAGAAAAAATGAAGAAAATATTACTTAACGATATATCAAAAATAAGATCCGAATATTTATTATTTAAAAATACGTATTTAGTAATCAAAAGAGCTGTTAAAAAAGATGTATTACTTGCTGATAAAAAAAAGGGTATAGGAGGAGACAAAAAAATAAAGAAAACAGGAAAAGGGAAACACAAATTAAATAACAATATTCATTTGTTACATGACAATGATGTTAATAAAGAATATTTAAATGAACTTTTAGAAAGAAGAAATTTAAACTTATTCGAAAAAAAAGAAAAACTTTTACAAAATAAAAATTTTGTAATAAATCCAAGTAGAATATATATAAGAAATTATCCTCTCAATTTTCCACAAAATGATTTTCGAAAACTTTTGTTTAAACACTTTACTCCTATATTTATGAAAAAACATAATATAAAAAAAAAAGAAGCTTTTAAAAAAAGTAATCAAATGATTAAAAAAATGCTTGTTCTCAAAGAAGATACTAAGGATAGTGCAACGGATATAACCAATACAACAGATGATAAAGAATTTGTAAAAAACGGTGAAAGAAAAAATACTATTTGTTTTATTGATGTTGATTCACATGAACACGCAAAAGAATTAATTTCTTTTTTACAAAACAGAAATATTTATGAACTATGCGACAACATCCTGTATAATGGAATTAAACAGGAATATCAATCAATGAATAAACAGATGGAAATTAATAAAGAACTTCAAAATAATCGAAATAACGGAAATAATCGAAATAATCGAAATAACCAACAGCAGAAACTTAGAGAAAGAAAAAACATATATAGAAATAAAGATGTTCTTTATGTAGATTATTGTATTGAGGATATACGAATGTTGCAATTAAAGAAACTGAGAGAAGAGAAATTTTTGAAGCATGTAGAAGAAAGAAAAAAATATGAATTAATTGAAAACACACATAAATCGAAAACAAAAAAAAGTATAATGAAACGAAAAGAACCTAAAATAGGTAGAGGAAAAAGACAAAGAGAAAAAAGAAGATTGCAAAAATTGCAACAACAGCAAGAACAGCAACAACAACATCAACATCAACAACAACAACAACAACAACACCATCAACATCATCAACAACAACACCATCAACAACATACGGAAGAAGAAAGAAGAAATACAAAGGATACTGATATCACAGTTTTAAAAGAAAAAAAGGTGAAACCTCTAAAAAGAAAAGCAGAAATCAGAAACGTGGAACTTGAAAAAGGCATAATAAAAAAAAACAAAAACAAAGAATAAAGATGGAAATGATAAAGACACAAAAAAATGTAATCCTAAGGGATCTGAAAAAAGACGTGTGGTTGTAAATGGAGTGAAAAAAAAAGACAAGGATGAAGTGTTACAAAAAAAGTGAAGAAGATGCAAAACCAAAAAGATATGGAAGAACAAAAATTAAGTGCAGAGGAAATGGTGAGAACAAAAAATGTAATAAAAAAGAAATCATTTTTTCTATCATTTTTTTTATCATTTTTTTTATCATTTTTTGTTCTTTAATGTATATATCTGTGTAAAGGTATACATACATTATGTATTTAAACCAAAATATATATTTTTCTTCATTTTTTTTTTTTTTTTAGAAAAACATTCGAAAGGAACTTTTAAAAATTCTTCATGAAGGACCATGATATTAATATGAAGAGAAAGATTGCAATTAGAGAATTTGCACATAGAGAATGTGATCTTGGAAATACCAGCGGCTTTTTTTTTCTTTTTTTTTATTATAATTTTAAAATTTTATTTGTTAATGATCCTACTTGCTACATGCTTTGAGTTATTTCTGTTTTTGTTTATTTTTAAAAAATCTAAGACCTTGCGTATAATTAATATACCCCCAATATGTTTTAAAACGTGGTTTTTATATTGCTTTAGCAACTTTTTTACATTGGTAAACTTTTGTCCCTTAGTGAATGAGTAAATGTGCAACTTTAGTTTCATTTCATAAAGTCCCCGAACAACTAGTCGTACAAAAATAAAAGAAATTTCTAAGGAGTGGACATAAAAATAGTTAGATAAATCTGTTTTTTTTTTTCTTTTTTTATTTTTTTCTCCCTTTTCTACGATAGATATATCTTTAAGAAAAATTATATCGTTAATAGTTTGGCGATCTAAAAAAGTGTTCATATCACACAAACGGACTGTCACTTTTTCAATTACTTTCCACTTCTGAAAAAGAAAAATGCTAAAACACTTTAATTTTAGTGATAAGAATTTTCTGGAAACATTAATATTGCTTTCTTCTGGAAATGAACCGTCTGTAATTTTTTTATTATCTAATTTTTCATAAAAATGTAAAATTTTATTCGGAATTACACTATTTTCATTTTTAATGGTCGATATGATTTTAATGATTTGTCCTGAACTAGTTTTTTTTTCTAAAATAAGATCATCTATACTTGTTTTTGCAACATTTTTATATTTCCTTTTAAAAAAAAAATACACTTTGTTTAAGTATAAGCTATATTGCGTAAAATCTTTTTTTATATATTCTAATATTCCATTATTCATAAAAAAATGAAAATACAGTTTTTTTTTTTTTATCTGTCATATTTAATACATTACAGTAATTTTTATTTTCAAAAAAAAAATTAACGTAATTACAGACGGAAGCAATAATAATGTCTTTATTTTCATTATTGATGTAAGAGTTCGACTCTATTTCTACTTCTTTTTCGTTTTTTCTTATACAACTCTTTAATTTATTAATCAAATGAAAGCAACTTTTTGCCAGTGTTTTGTAAAATAAAGCGATGGAAAAATCTAAGTATATAAAAACAGTAACTACATCACTTTTTAAAGACGTTGTAGTAATAGAAGTAACATTTGTATTAATAATAGTACTGTTAGTGTTACTATCTCTTGTGCTGTTATTTTTTGAACTTTCTGTTTCTGTTTGTCCACATTTTATAATAATACTTATAGCATTTGTAAAAAAAAAAGGAGATAATATTTTATATTTATCGGAATATAAAAGAAATCGTTCAAGTTTTTCTTTCACTTCTTCATTTTCTTTATTTAATTGACTTTCAAAATTCGTTTCTTTGAACTCTTTATTACTATTGGAACCGTGCATATTGAATTGGTTTTGATATTTTTCTACAAAAGAATCCCTTTTAATGTCTTCATATTTATCGTTCATTTCTTGAAAAGGATTTTTTCTACTATTATTTTCTGAAAACAGTTCTTTTTGATTTTTTTGTTCGAATTGGATATCTTTATAAATATGTTGTGATGGAATTAATAATTGGGAATGTTTTTTTTCATTTGTTTTACTGAATTGTTCATCTTTTGTTTCTGTCACTTTGATTGTTTCTGTTACTTTTTCTGTTTCTTTTTTC
>LSRZ01000063.1:19095-31900 GCA_001625125.1 Haemoproteus tartakovskyi | reverse complement strand
ATGATGGATAATAGTTTGTTGAAAGGTTTTTTTTTTTTTTTTTTTTATGTTGATTTTCATTGTTGTCTTTGACTTGATTTTATTTTTTCTGACAGGATCGCATTTCTTTTTGTTTTGACATTTTTTATTATAAAAAAAAAATAAGTCCAATAAATGTTTTAATCACATGATCACGTCGTTTATAATCAGAGGAAGATTGCAATGAATTTTACCTTTCTAAAAAGTGAACTATTATTCAGTTGTACTATTTGGTTTTTACTTTTTTATGATTATAGATTATATACTATATGAATTGTATTTTGTTTATATATATAATTTTTTTTTTTTGTGTCGCCAAAATACTGGAATTTTAATAAATGAAAGTGACAACAAAAATATTCTTTCTTTTTTAACTTATTATAAATTAACAAAGAGGAGCAAAGAGGAGCAAAAACAAATAATAAAAAAAAAAAACACGGCAAAGTTTGGTTGTCAGAAACGACAGCACTTTTTAGGGGCCAATTTATGTTCTTTTTCTTTTATCGAAAATATTTTTATTCTATAAAAAAATGCGACACATGTTTTTCTGTTTTCTTTTTTTTTTTTTTTTAATTTTGCATTGTTGCTCTTCTTCTTCCTTTTCCTGTACCCTTTCTATTTTTCTTTGCTTTTTCTTGTTGTTTTGACATTATCCTTTCTTTTTTTAATTTTTTTTCTTCATCTTTTGCACACACACTTTTTTTTGCTTCTAAGGATTTCAAACGTACGTGTGCATCAATCAATATATAAAAGATTAAGGAAATTAGCACTAATCGAAATATGTAGTATATAAATAAAACCAGTCAGTTATATCTATATTATATATAGACATACACATATACATGAATAGATTTTTTAAATAAGAAAAATGAGAAAAATAAACAAATAGGAAAAATAGTGGGTAATATAGAGAATAAAATAAAAAATGGAACAGAACTAATGAATGCTTTAGTTATTCTGATAAAAGTAGACTCATTTTTTTATAACTCTTATTGTAGTTTTTTTTGTTTTTGTTTTTGTTTTTTTTTTTTAATTACACTAGTGACTTCTTCAGTGTCTTACTAATCAGAGTTGATGTTTTATATTGAACAGACAGAATTAATAATGTAAAAAAATATTTTCTCTTTTACTTATGTCATTTGAAAATTACATAAATGAAACTTTTAACCATACAAGCAAATCTTATAAAATCAAGTTCGTTTTTTATAATTCATTTAATATTGCATTATATTGGTTATTAATTACTGATATGTATCTAATTAAATACATTCTTTTTAATGAGAATAAATTGTTCGTTTATTCGTTATAAATTTCAATGTGATAGAACATTTTCGTTGTATAATATTATTTCTCTTATTTTTTTTTTTGCTTCTCTCTTATAATTATAAAAATTTTTATTTGTCTTTAAATATCCATTTCGTATCACTGTTTCAAATATTGTAACTATTCAATGAATGAAAAGAAAAATTACATTTTCATTTTTTAAGAAACTAGCATGTATTTTTCTAATGTGTATTTTTTATGTGACATATATTTATGTAATAAAATGGATTATATATATATATATCTAAATCTATATATGCATATATATATGTATATATTTATATGTATATGATAACGCATCGAACATAGGGAAGCATGAAAAAAAGTTCTTTATATAGAATTTAGTATAAATATAATGAATAAAAGGATTCATATACATTTTATTAATCAAACAGAAATAATAACAACTAACAAAAAAAAGTAAAAAAAAAAAACAATATAAAAAATAAAAGAATAATAAACATATTCATTTCATACTGTACGTATATACTGTTGTTTAAATAAACAATACACATATATATATATATAATATATGTAATATATGAGTATATAATATATATAATATATGAGTATATAATATATATAATAATATATGAGTATATAATTTTATAGTATATATATACATTGACATATTGTTTTTATATCTGTAATATATAAATGCACATATTCGGACATATGATAACATATATTTCTATAACCTTCACTTTTCAGAAAACCATTAATTGTAATTATAATTCTAACATTTTACGTCTGGTTTTCATAAATCGAATAGAAGAAAAAAGGAAACAGGTTAATAAAAATACTGATGAAACACCATAATAAAATATAGGTCTTCTTGTAACAAGTATTTGTGATTTGAATTGTACATATGGTTGTAAAAAACGAATTTGTATTAATTTCTTTACAAAATCCACAACTACATTAAATACATTTTTCTTTTGAGATAATAATCTTTTAATATTTATTTCAGAAATAGTGCACTTTTGACTCTTAGATAAATCGTCTGAAGAATTTAAAGACATAATATGTTCTTGAATATAACTATTTAAATCATCCATTTCTGTTTTCCAATATTTGCAAGGTTCTGGAATTGTTTTCTGCATTAAATGGAGACTATATTTTATATTATAATTATTAATATATAATGTATTGCCTATTTTATCATAATGTAATAAATACGATTCATAAATATCCTCTCTTTTTAATATTTTTGTAACAAAAGTTTCTTCTTTTTCATAACCCAATTTCTTATAATATTCTCTAGTACCCACTCCTGCAATAATTGCCATTTTTCTATAGTTGTGAAAAAAAGAAATTATTTCAGCAACTAAGACTAAACATTTTCCCAAACCTCTATGTTGAATAAAATCCATTTCATCTTTATAGTCATCATGTTTTAGTAAAGACCCATATACATGTAGTTCTCTTATCAAAGCTGCATTTTCTAAACACTTAAAAGGACGATCATCTCCATAACTATTATCACGTCTTAACCTTAGTCTCAAAAAACCAAGTAAAACATGATCTGTATCATAATCGTCAAATTCTGTATCAGGAATGTCAAAATCTTTTTCAGAAATATTATTCGTATCTTTAGAAGCATTCTTATTGTCTATTTCATTAAGAGGAGATACACTTTTTGTAGTATGAATGGAATCTTTAACAGCTTCTGTCTCTTTTTTTCCCTCATTTATTGAAATGGCTTTATTAGGAAATACAATATTTTGTGCTTCTTTTTCCAAATATGATATATCATTTATAAGGTTTTCTCCTTGATCATACGTGCCATTTTCTTTTCTAATTTCTTCATATTTTTCATTGGACAATTTTTTGTTCTTTTCCTCTTCTACTATATTTACTTTATTCTCATTTATAATATCATTTACAATATCTTTTACAATATCATCCTTTTCTCCTTTTTCCTCTCCCTTGTCTTTTCTTTTCCTTTCTCTTTTCTCTTTCTTTCTGCCTTTTCCTTTTTTTATATCACGTTTTCTCTTTTTTCCTTGAAAAGAGATAAAGTATTCATCTCCACCTAAAGTTTCATATTTGTAAATTTTTAAAAATATAGAACGTTTTCCCTTTTCCAGTTTTATATCTTTAACTTCTTTACATCTTATACATTGACAGTGCACATTTCGTATGTTCATTTCATTATATACTACCTGTCTCATATTTGTTATATTATTACCAGCAATAATAGAAGGATTAGGAATGTCCCGGATAACTCGGTTTAATCGAATCCATGGATGTACCGATTTTTTAACTAAAAAAATTAAATAAATTAATAAATTTTTATCTTTCTCAAAATAAGGAATATAAGTAGATTCATTATACCATTTCTCAATTCTTGTAAAGGGGGTCACTTCACATGGATATATTTTCCATTGATCCGCCTGTAAATAAATAGTACTTAAAACATACTGAAACATTTCTAGATCTTTTTGAACAGTAGTATACGGTAAGTCTGGCATTAAATGTATATCTACTTTAAACCCATTTTCTTTTAATAAATAAATAGCATTTATACAATCTTCTAAAGTACACTGCCTATTTACTTGTTTTAAAATAAAATTATCTGTATGTTGTATTCCTAATTGTACTCGAGTACAACCATATCTTCGTAATCGTAATAATTCTGCCTTGTTAATCTGATCTGGTCTCGTTTCTAACGTCAGTCCTATAATTCGACAGGTACTCGTTTCATTAATTTCTTGTTCTTTTTCTAAACTGTACTTTTCTCTTCTATTATTTAAAACCGGATATATATTGGCAGCATAATAAATGTCTCGAATAAATTCTTGCTGATATTCTAATGAATAACAACTCCACGTTCCACCTAAAACTAATATTTCAAATTTATCGGGAATATGTCCATTATTTACCAAAGTGGCAGTTCTATTGAAAAACTGACAAATTACATCAAAATTATTCTGATTTGCTCTTAAAATAGCTGGTTCTGTTGACAAATAGGATCTTGGTTGGTTCGGTTCATTAGGGCAATAATAACAATCATATTTACAACTAAATTTGTGTGGGTGTGTTATAATAGTAATAACTAACACACCGCTATTCGAACGAACACTTTTTCTTTTATTTATCTGTAGTAAATTAACACTAGCTTTATCTAAATCTTTGTAATTTGTCACCTCTTTAGATATTATCATTTTGTTTACATCTTCTAACGTAGATTTTACATCTTTTCTTTTACCCAATTCTATTTCCTTTTCTTTTACAAAAAATTCTTCTTGCTTATCTTTTCCTTCTTTATCCTTTCTTTCTTTATCTTTTTTTTCTTTATCGTTTTCTCTATTTTGTTCTTCAAAGGAGACATTTCTGCTGATACCTCCGTTCTCATTATGTACATTATCCCCTTCTATCCATTCTTCTTTTTCCTGCTCCTTTTTTTTTTTCATTTCTTCTTCACTAATTGCAGTAGACGCATCCTCACTGTTTTGTTTTTCTCCCCTTTCCTTTTCTTTCTGCAAATGATAGTGTTGCAATGCTACAGAAATGCTATGTTTGGATGGACTTACTTTATATTTCTTTCTCAACTGTTTGCAAAATTCGTTGTACTCTTCTTCAGTACCTAAGTTACTTCTGTTTTCCCACAATTCGCCAACAAACTTTCGAATGTTCTCATTTTTTAAAATTTCTTCATAATAATTCTCATTAGTTCGATCATAATGTTCATTCATCGTAGATTCATAGCATTCATAATGTCTTAGTTCATTTTCATTTTTTATATGTTCCTTAAATTTTTCAAAATTCGTAGGTTCGTAACTGTATATTTTCGGATAAATCTTATTGTCTTCATATTCTATGTTTTCTGCTTCAGCAGATGTTACACTGTACGTAGACTGTTTATCTTCTTCCTCTTGTATCAACTGGCTGATTTCGACTTCGGTTGCCTCTCCTGTATCATCCTCTTTGAGAACTGGGTTCGTCACATTTCTCTCATGTCCCTGTAACTCAGTTTTCATCATTTCATGAATTTCTTCATTTCTCTCTTCTTTTAATGTTTTTACTTTCTGTTCTTTTTTCTCTTTTTCTGGTTTATATTCATTCCATTTTTCTACATCTTCATTCTTTTCATTTCCTTCTTCATGTAACTCGTTATTTTCTTTCTCTTGTATTACTCCATTTGTCTTTTTTTTATACTTTTTTTTAAGGGAGCCCTTTGAATCCACATTTATTCCATTTCTCATCCTTTCTAATTCCTTTTCTTTTTCTTTTTCCAGCCGCAACTGAAGTATGTTATATACAATGTATTCTAATTTCTTTTCTTCTCCTTTTTCAAAATTAAGGGAATTTTCATCTGAAAACATTTCGATATCTTCTGAATCATATATGTCATCATAAGGAGAAGAATGAACTATGTCATCTATAGAATAGCCTGTAATTTCTTTGAATTTTTGTCGATTCCTTTTTAATAAATCAGATATTTTAGAATATATGTCTTTTTCCCATATTTCACTATATACCCCTTGTTCTCCTTTTCTCAGTACTTTTAATGATGAGTCGGATTCCTTCAACCAAAATGGAGCATGTTGTTTACGTGTACTCTTATTATTTCTCTTCTTTTTATTCTCCAGTTTTAACAATAGTACTTCTTTCCGTTCATTCGATTTAGATGATTTTATTAGTAATCCTTCCTTTGTCACTTTACAAAAAAAATAAAATCCACTGTTTTCATTTTCTGTATTCATCTGACTTGTTTCCTTCTCTTCAGGGACCTTGGACATGTTATTTAGTGCTAACACTTCTATGGATGCGGAGATATGTTATGAATTTTATAGGAACTATAGAAACGAAAAATAAATGAATAGAAAACGTATAACATATATATATATATAAATATTTGTACATTTATTCTACCACTTGATTTTTATTAGTTTCTATTCATGAAACACATTTCTTCGGAAACTGCAAAAAACGGTTCTCTTATTCATAACGTCGCTTATATATAAGTTTGCTACTTTTTATACAAATGCTTTTTATATAAACATCTTTTTGCTTACATAGACATAAATTTTTGTTTCCCGAACACTTTTTGTTTCATGAAAACAAATCTTTCCTGGAAAAAACAATGGTATGTGGATCAATTCATTATTTCATGTAAACATGTTTCCATGCTTTCATGAATCATTTTTAGCAGATATTATTTAACGTTTCTATTATTTTCCGTTGGCTTCTTTCTGTAATATATAAAAAGAAAAGGACACTCTAACATCCATGTACTTATACATGTAGTATTTTGGGGGTTCCGAAATTCTTTTTTTTTTAACAATTATACATTTTGAAAATAAAAAAAATATTTATTGTGTCTGATCGAAAAAATCTTATTCAAAAAAAGAAGAACCCTAAAGGAGAGAAAAACAAATAAAAAAGGAACAAATTCAAAAGAAATCTTAAAAAGAAGCGTCAATACAAACAAAATTATTATATATTTTATTTATATATTTCTTCTATTTTTTTTAATTTGACAATTTTCATTTTCTTTACTGAGAATGTATGTATTATTATAAAAAAAATAACACAACTAAGCAAATGTAAACTCAATAAAAAAACAGATATACAAAATAGAGTAAGTCTTGTTTATTTTCTGGTTTTACGGTATCTTGATAAGTAACACAAAAAAAGAAAATTAAAAAAAAAAATTCCACAAATAATACATGTGTTCGGGAAACAATTCCTTTTACAAAAAAAAAAAAAAAAATGTAACATTAGTAGTTAATTTTTCGGTTTTTTTTTTTTTTTTTTTTTTCCTTTTTCTATATGTTTATGTTTTTTGGTGAGTACTTATTTGTATATTATGCTGATATCTTTTTCTGTGAATGGATTTAAAATAAAAAAATAAATACATATTGAAACGACAACAATAAATGTTTTGAACACCTTTTCAATATTTCTATATTGTATAATATAAATGGAAAATCAGAAATGAGTTTTTTTCTTAGTTGAACACTGTTTTAACATTTCTATATTGTATAATATAAATGGAAAATCATAAATGAGTTTTTTTGCTTCGTTGAACATTTTTTCAGCATTTCTATATTGTATAATATAAATGGAAAATCACAAATGAGTTTTTTTTCTTCGACGTTACTATTATTTGTCTCTTTTAAACTATAAATTATGTTCCTCTATGTATTTTATAAAGGTTTACAAATCAATAAGAATATAACTTACTTTCCGTTGTTCATTATCATCCGCAGATGTATAAATGATGAAACAGCAAACAAAGTAATTACACATACTTATAATAAAAAGGAATATGAAAAAAATGTAGAATTATCAAAAAAAATGTAAAAATTATATTGACTTCAAAAATAAAATATTTTATGAGTTCTTACCAAATAAAAACAGATCTGTATTTCAAAAAGGTAATAAGGTAACAAAAGTTTCGCCATCACAAGAAAACAAAAAAAAAAATGAAAAAGAAAATGAAATAAAAAATGAAAAAAAAAAATGAAATAGAAAATGAAAAAGAAGGTGAAAGGAAGTCAGAAAATAGTCAAAAAGAAAATGGTCAAGAAAAGAGACAGAACAATTTAACGAAACAAGAGAAACACAAAAGATACCAGGTGGTTAATGAACAAGAAGTACCACTATCTGTGTCTTATGAATCAGAATATAAAAAATTGGAAAAGGTAGTAAATAAACAAGAACGTGTTAACCACACCAATCTATATGTTAAAAATACCACAACATATATTACTGAAGACATTGTGCAAGGATATGATGAATTAAGGACAAATATGGACATAGAAAGAAATTACTTCACAGATAACAGTTCTACCAAAAATCGAGACATGGTTTATCACGACATTAGTAATGATTTAAAAAACATATGCATTGATAACACCAAACATTTTTCTAATGCTATTACTGAAAAAAATGAAAAAGAAATAAAACTAAAACTAAATCAAAGTTGCGCTCAATTAGGCTTCTGCAGTTCACGATTTGCTCTGGAAAATATAAAAAATGGAATAGTAAACGTAAATGGTGAAACCATATATAAAAATATAGATGTTGATTTAGAGAAAGATAAAATCGAATTAACAAAAAGAGGAAAAGAATTATTACAAAATAAAATAACCATTTTATTAAATAAACCACCACATTATTTATCCATATCTGCTGATAATAAAGCACACAAAAAGTTGCTCGTTCGAAATCTGATAAAAAATGAAAACAAATATATTGAAGAAGAACACAAATGTATGAGTTATTTTATTTACAAAAAAGTGAATATTGAAAAGGTAAATAATTTATATGTTTGTGGTAGATTGGATAGAAGTTCCAGTGGTTTATTAATATTCAGTCAAAATACTTTAACAAATCATTATTTGTTAAATAAATATAAATATCAAATTGAAAAAGAATATATAATTAATACTTATCATCCGATTACTGAAATCAATTTACAAATGTTAAAACAAAACTTATGTGTCAATGGAAAATATATATATAAATGTAACATAAATTACATCGATCCCTATACTTTACAGTTTATTCTATACCAAGGTTTTCACAAAATCATAAGAAAGATTGCTTTAGCCTCCAATATTAAAATTAAATCTTTACATAGAGTACGAATTGGAAATGTCCATCTCAAAAATTTACCGATGGGAAAATGGAGATTTCTTATGCCGAATGAATCATTCATTTAGTTTTTTCACTTTCCTCATAAAAAAATATATATATGTATACATAGAAATTTTAGTTTTTCTGTTTAATTTGTAGTAATTGCATATAATACACTTCTTTTCTTTCATTTCATTTTCTTTTTCTGATGAACCAAATACTTTCCGCTGTTATTTTTGTGTTACGTTTGGTACTTTGACCCACACTTTAAGTTCTCACCTCTGTATTTAATAGATTCATTTTCTTTTTTTGTCTTTTTTTAAAAAGAACAAAGAATTATACTTTTATTTAGAACTTTTATTTTTTGGTCTTAAAAAATGTATATGTATGTTATAATATACATGTTATCAGGTTCTATCATTTTTTTCTTTTTCTCATTACGTATTCTGTTTATTTTAACAAAAAGAGAAAAGGCAGAGAAACAAAAAAAGAGAAAATAAAAATAAATAATAATTATAATAACAATATTTATAATAATAATTATATTAAGAATAATAATAACCAAATTTATAATAATAACAATATTTATAATAATAATATTTATAATATTTATAATAAAATAAAAATTATGGTGCTCTTTTGAAGAAATATGTGGTGAACTCTTTATGTTGTTGTTTCATGTCATATAAACATATATATTATATATATATATTTTTTTTCTTTTTCTTTTTTTTTATTGACATTATTGCACATATGTATTTGAGCAAATAAGAGTTTTTAATTAATGGGTCTAGCATTTGACATGTATGTGTTGAGAAGTGTAAAGAGGGACACGGATATAATGTTGATTTATATGATTGCTTGTTTAATTATGAAAAAAAAGAATTTTTACAAAAAATAATCTTCTTATGTTTTTTCAGTTGTATCATTATGATTATTATTATTACTGCGTTTGTGTAAGAGCGTTTAGCTGAAGTCTAATTATGTTTACCATTTTTGTTCGTAATTTTTCGAAAAAAGCGGGGTGGTGTTGGTTGAAAAACAGAAAAGGAAGAACCAAAATTGTATCATTAACATATCCCCCCAAAGAAAGAAGTAAAATAATAAAACTGAATGACGAAAGTGATAAATTAGTTTTTGTTTCTAATGGAAAATTAAGAAATACATTTTTAAATGTTGTGAAAAATCTAAAAGATACAAAATGTGTTATACAAAATAATACTATAACTACACCATGTGTCATTATTTCAAAAGCGAAGTGTCATACTCTTCTGGAAATTTTAACTTATGATGAGATTCTGCATATTGAAAAATTAAAAAAAAATATTATTCAAAAATTTGAAGAAGCGGAAAAAAGACTTGTTCAGGATAAGCAAAATGACATCTTGAAAAAACATCAAGCAGTAAAATTCACTTTGATCAAGTGAATCGGTACAAAAGAAGAGGACTGAGAAAAGGATAAAGAAATATTCAAAGAAATGAAACAGTACGGATAAAAAAACATCCAAAGCAAATATTAAAGAACACAACAAAAGAAACAAGCCAAATAAGTTACTGAAAAAAAAGGAAAAAGTGGAAACATGATACATCTTAATGTGAAGTTCACTTTAAAATGAAATTTACATTAAAATAAAGTTTTTGTTTAAATCATGTTTACATTAAAATAAAGTTTTTGTTTAAATCATGTTTACGTCAAAATAAAGTTTTTGTTTAAGTGATGTTTACGTGGAAGTAAAATTTACGTTAAATAGATACAAAAAGAAGAAAGAAATGATAAAAAGTAAATATTTATAAAAGTTACATAAAATTTTCTTTTCTAAATTTCTTGCTGAATAAAAAAAAAATTATCCCTTTTGTATTTTCTGAAGAGGAGGTAGTTGATTTAATATAGAAGAATAATATTTTCTTTCTTTTTCTTGTATTAAAAAATGATCTTCTCTTTTCTGATTGAGTAGAGAATTGACACAAAGTTCTTTTTCTCTTTCTTGTTTTTTTGTTTTTTCTCGTTTTCTTTGTTTAAGTCGATTTTTTTTATTTTTATCTTGAAAGGGAAATCTGTTATTTTTAAAAAACGAAGAAGAACTACCGGAAGAACTACTGGAAGAACAAGAGTCTGAATCTGATGAACATAATGGATTATAATGTTTTAAAGAAAGAAACTCACCATTATTTTTTTCATATTTGTTTTCAACAATCTTATTTTTTTTATAATTTTCTTTTCGCATTTTAACACATAATTCTCCTGTATATTTTTTTCGTGATATTTTACTACAGTCTGTTAATATAGGATCATGGAATTTTATCTGAAATACTTTTTTATTAACTACACAACGAAAATAATGTATATTTAAATCAATTTCAATTAATGAATTACACAAATATTTTGGCAAATATAATTTTAAAAAACTGTACTTGTTACTGGAATATTCATCAAACATAAATTTGTAATGACCTGAAGCAGAAGAAAAAAAAAATAATAAATAAAGTTATTTTTTAATTATTATATGAATCTGTTTTTTTTGAAAGAGAGTTTTGAATCAATATTGTCTGTTACCTTCATTACACTGACGGATTTCTCCATCGTTTGTAAAGATAGAAGATATTTCTTTTTTTTCTATATTGTTTTCACTGTCCATTTTTTTCATTGCTTCTTCTTTTTCATTTTCTTTTTCTACTTCTTCATAAATCTCTTTTCTGTTTTTAATGCAATCAAAAGATTCATCTGGATTACTCTGAAATATTTTCTTTTCTTCTTCTAATGATGCTAAAATGTGTTTATAAAGTTGTTTTGATTTGATTCTTTGAGATGCTACTATTTCAGAACCATCTAAATATTCAAGTAAGGGTAATTCATTAATAACATAAAACATATAATACTTCCATTTTGTACATGGGTTTCCCATTAAATATAATTCTCTCAAGTTTTTGTTACTTTTCAGATTATTTATTGATATTTCAAATGACATAATATCAATAAAATTTAGTGTTAAGTCTAACTATAAAAAAAATGCAACAAAAACAAAAAAGTCAGAAAGGCAAATTAAGATTATATGGAACATGATTTTACTTATTTTACAGAAATGTAGAAAAAAATCAACAATTAAAAGCCATCTGAAAATTTTGTACTCTTCATTTTTATTAATCCTCAGTATCAACAACATCTTTCTTTCTTTTTTATTTCTTTTGTATCTGTATATTACCTTTTTGAGGGACTCACACTGTTCCAAATTTTCAATTACAGTGATGTTATTTAGAGCTAAATTTAGATATTCTAATTTTTTTAATTGCTTTAAATTTTCAATTTTGTCTATTAAATTATTTTGCAATAACAGGATCTTTAAATTTTTACAATATATATTTAAACATTCAATTTTTTTAATTTGCAACTGATGCAATGCAATTTCTTCCAACTCTTCAAGCAATCCTTCATTGTGTTCACTTTTCTTTTTAATTAAATCTATGTCTATTTTCATTGTGGATTTTATAATATGTTTCAATTTTAAGATTGAAAATTTGTAGCTCTCTCTTTATATAAATAATATATATATGTATATATATATATAGAGAGAGAGAGATAGAAAGATAGACAAAGAGAATATAATAAAAAATCTTCCTTTTCTGATGAACGTAACAAACTGAAATAATTTATAGTAGATATTTCTGGTTCTTTTAAAGATTTAACAAATACTAGTTGCATTTTGTAATTTATATATCATTTTTTTCACAAACAGATATTCTTTATATGTTTTAAAAATCTAACGATAATTAATACTTTTATTATTATTATTTTTATTTTTTTTTTTATAATTTAAAAAGGTACCTTTGAAATACATTTTTAAAATAAATTTCATAATAGTTTTGCTATATTATCTAA
>LSRZ01000063.1:2561-19070 GCA_001625125.1 Haemoproteus tartakovskyi | reverse complement strand
AAATAAATTTCATAATTAGTTTTTGCTATATTATCTAAACAAAAAAAAAAGATTTAAAAAAATATTAGATGGGTTATTTTTATTTTTCGAGAACATTTTCCATTTTTCTAAATATGTTCTATCATTAAATATGTTTTATATTTGTGCACTAAAATCATCTCTGAGCATTGATATGCGATCTACTGATTTTACTGATTCACTGTTTCAAAAGAAAAAAAAACGACGGTGTGTAAAAAAAAATAATAATAAAAAAAATATTTTTGTTTATTGTATCTGCATATATTTAGTAAAAGGTCAGATAACAGAAGTGAAAGTTGCATGCTTACGTTACTTTTTTCTTTTCTTTTTTTTTTATTTTCAATACTTATATGTGCATTTTTTCAGTTTTTTTTTGTTTCTCCCCTTTGTCATATTGGTGATGTTTCTTTTTGTACCAGTTTGTTGCAACAAGGAAAAATAGAACATTTTGTCCACCCGTTTCTCACTATCTCTATTGTCATCCAGTAAGACAACTAATGATTCAATTAAGTAATAAACCTGTTAACTATTGGGTCAGTATGTTAGTCATCTCACCAACCGGATCCATTCATTTGTATCTTAACTTTGTTTTATAAAAACATCAGTTGTTAAAAAAGTTGCCGAGAAAGTTCTCTTAACGAGACAAATGTTAATGTTATTAAAAAAATAAAAATAAAACGTTTTAAAAAACTAAGGACACAGAAAAGAAAACCTAAAAAAAAAGAAGTGAAACATGACACAGTAAGATTTCTTAAGTTAAGTCCATATATGCTTAATAGAAATGTGACGACAAATCTATTGGCAGCAAATGTTGACAACACAAATATTTTGAAATGAGACATACAAAAAAAAAAACATGTTAATTCGAATAGGTAACAAAAGGAAATATGTAAATGAGGAAATATCATCGATTGAAGACATTCATCAATTTTTTAGCAAAAAGAAAGGTGAGCACTTATTTTCCTGGTCATAATGAACACCTAGTAAAAAACCGACTGGAACAACTGAACTTTTTAGAAAATGAAATTCAAAACAATTTACATAAATTGAAATGTGTAGAACAAAAAAAAATTAAAAATGATTCAATAACTTGCAAAAAAATTTTAAGAAACTTATGGGAAGAGAAACACAATTTTAATGCACAAGAATTAGTTCATTTCTTATATATAATAATATATAATGATTTATATTACACAGATTTATGTCTTAACTTTTTTTCCTATTTTTATCAAAACTATGTATTTTCAACAAATTATTTTAATAATATAAATGTGAATAGCATCATTCAGGTCATATATTCATTCTTTATAATTGAAAGTTACACTTTTTTAACTGCTTCCAAAAGAATATGCGACTTAACGGAAAATGTCACAAATGAAGGAAATCCGATACAAACAAAAAATGAGAAAACGAAAGAAATAAAGAATCATACCTTATACCCCTCGCACCAGTTAAACAAGGGAAAGAACGACATCATTGGAAAAACACCTTTCGAAAAACCATTAAACGATTTCACTATAAATGAAAATGTGAACACTAAAGAAAAAATCGATTTCTTAACAAATGAGTATATAAAACAGAAGGAACAGAACAACAACACCTATTCTCAAAATGTTGAAAAATACAGACAATATTACAATAATAACTTCTATAGTAGTTTCCACATTTACAACAAGTTCGCTCCATTTATCCATTTCAATATAAACCATATTAATAAAAGTCATATAATTAAACTCTTGTTGCCGCTATCCCATTTTATCAATAATTCTACTGTCATCACATATTTAGGAAAAACGACAAAAAAAGAGATCCAAACAAATGTTCCTAGAAAAAAAACTCACAAAGATGTTGTTAAAGATTACGATGAACAATTGAAACATATTGAGAAAAACATATTTATACTATTAGAAACATTTGTTGAAAAAATAGAAATAAAAAAAGGAATAAACAAATCCTATTCCCCAGAAACAGTTAACGAAAAAGAAATTAAAAAAAAAAGCGAACGTTATGAAAATTTAATTGACAATTTTTATAAAAATCATATTTATATAGAAAATGAAATAAATGACCATAAATTGATTTGTCTTTTTTTTTTTATTATTTCAAACATTTTTTATCCAACAACTTCCAACGCTTTTCTTTGGAAAAAGGATTTTCATGAAAGTTCCCAGGATATGATCACACCGTTGTGTTCAAAAGATTTCGAAAATTTAGCCAATGCAAACGAAAAAGGAACATATGAAAGGGAACAACAAAAAGGAATGGAACAACAAATGTTAAAAATTTTACATACAAATGAAGAAAACGATCTTCCCATATTTCAAATGTTTGCAAACCATTATTCCAAATTAGACATCCTGAACATGTTTTATCAAAATATGGATAAGAAACAATCGAATTTTATTACCAATTTTACAATTTACAGAAATAACTTATTAAAAAATATAAAAAAATACGTGTTTTTAGAATCTATATATACTTTAGATATACATTATAAAATAATGTTTTTTAAAGCAATATACACTTTAAATTATTTTAATTTCCCTTTTCTAAAACACATATACACAATACAATCTTACAAGAAAAAAAAAGATATTGATCCGTATGACTACTATGATAATGTTCACTTCTGTAATTTTCAATTTTTCGATTCAAAAAATCAGACCCTAGAAAATAGTGGTAATGACAATGAAAGTGATGGAAACAAAAACAATGGTCGAAACGAGAACAATGAGAAATTTGAAACAGTGAAAAATAAAAGAACAACTGATGAAAATGAAAATGCAAATGAAAATGAAAATACAAATGAAAATACAAATGAAAATACAAATGAAAATACAAATGAAAATGATAAATCAAAAAAAATTCAGAAAATACAAAATTATGAAAAAAAAGTACAAAATATAATAAAAGAATTATCCAAATCCTGTAATATTTTTGATGTCGTATATATAAATTTATTAAATGAAATTGAAAAAAGTATACAAAACAACACATATGAACAAATCATCAATGCTTTATTATACATTCATTTATATAGAATTATGGACACCCATTTTACTATTTCTTTACTCTCCAAACTGTGTAATCTTACTGATAAATTAAATATGGAGCATAAAAAAAAATTGGACGTTATTATAAAATCGTTCATAATTTACTTGTCGGTCCATATACAATATCTTTCTGATAATTCTTGTGGAAAAAACGCACTTCCAGAAATCAATATTTTTAATCATGTATATTATACGAACAGTATTTATGTAAAACATTTAAAAAGGTTGTATTCGTTTCTTTTAGTTCTGCATGATAAGAATATTTTTAGTAGAAAGAGGAAAGACCTCATCTCATGGGCAAATTACAAACGAACATAATGTCCGTCCCTTCTACTGTTGTAAAAACAAATAACACCCTCTTTTCTTGGAAAGGGAAGAGTACATTTTTTTTAATATGAGAAGTAGAAAATGTACAACAGTTTTTTTTTTCTTTTTATTTTTCTAATTTCGAACCTGGTGTGTTTTTGTTCAAACTATATATTATATGTGTCACGTTTAATAAATTTCTCTTTTACCCATGTATTCCCTTTCCTGTTACTACTTATCTATTCCATCTATATAATAATGTATTTTAGGGTTGTTCCTTGATATCTTTTAATTTTCCATTATTTCTAATTATTACTTTCAAATGTATTTATCCTAATTTTGACGAACGAATGAAAACATATTTTTTGATGCAAAAGAAAAAACGAATACAGCAAATATATTATATACATATTATTTTCCTAACTTTTATAAACATATATATGTATATATTATCAACCATATGTTACCATTTATAATTTGTTTTTGTTTTTTGTGACCTATCCACTTTTTCAATGATGTAAAAAATGTCATTTAATATTAGAAATGTTATTGTATCTCTTTTAAAATATAAATGCAATGAACACATCTATGTACACTTCATTTGATGTTTTTTTTTTTGAAAAACTTCTATACGCAGATGTGCAAAAAGAAATTGTATGCGAAAATGACAATTTCGCATTTACAAAGAAATATCTTAATGAAAATAGGAAAATGATATAATTGAATATTCATTATACTTTATATAAAATTCATTAAACATTTGTTACAGTATTTTGCTATTGTAATTTGCTACTGTATGAACATAATTAAAATGACAAACACGTTGCATGGATTTTTTAAGAAAATGTAATTATATAATTATCCCATAATGTTTTTGTTTATTTCAGGATAATAAAAATAGACATTGTAGAAACGCAGAAATATATTTTACATCTTTCTCATAACTGATTTCTTTGATTCTACTTATTCAATTTATATAAGGATGATATAGTATTATTAGGTATGCCGTTAAAATTAAGAAGGGAATGTCTTAATTTTTTTTGTTCTCATAACGGAATAAGCTTTATGAAAAAGTGTGTTTTGATTTATAAAAAAATGTTTATTTTAAAAAAGGCACGTATTTTTTAAGTATTTTCATTCTTTATGTTTGTATCAAGTTCATTATTTAGAGACTTCTATATATATGATCAAATTGCTATATTTACAATTTTTTGGTATAAATATATATGAACTTTGTTTATGCAAAATTTCCAAATTTTTTTCTCACGTGAAATTACTATTTGTCTGTAACAACTATTACTTTCTAATACAACAAAACACATAATAACGAAATTGCAGAATATAGTTATTTTAAGCACAATATACACTGTAGTTATGAAATTGGGAGAGAGAAAAAACAAGCACACTTAATAAACTTGATAGAGCATGTTATTGCACTGCAGTATATTAATTATAATAGTTCAAAAAGCATGAATTGCAATTAAACGTTTTTTCTGTTGAATCTTTTTTTTGTTAGTTACGTTTTTTTTTTTTTTTTTTTTGTTGCAGGCATTAATATAAAAAAAAAAAAGAGACATCTTAAAAAAAAAAAAAAAAAATTAATAAAAAAAAGTTTGTACCTCTTGTATTATATCAAAAAATTACATCTGAGAATATAAATATTAATATAATGCATCATAGATCATATATATATTAATAATTATTAATATTATTTCGATTATCTAATTTTAAGTTCCTACTCGTTTTCAATTCGATAGATAGTAGTAGCGTAATTTTATCTTAAATTTAAAAAAAAAAAAAAAAAAAAAAACCTAAAATAGAGATAGAGATAGACACTTGAAGGGCTTTATTTTTTTTTTTTTCTTTTTTCAGATGATGTCATATACGTATATATAAAACATATAATATAATTATATTTTCATTTGTAAAGATATTTTTTATTTTAAAAATAGAGTATAAAATTAATATATATTTATGTAATGAGTTGGACACCGTCCGTTTTTTTTTCTTATATTTTTCTCATGTGATAAGAGAAATTTCTTTATTATTCAAATTTACATTTGCTTAAAATGATAGGAATAAACAAATAAGTAAAAAAAGTAAAAAAATGCTTTCTGTTAATATATTTATATAAAAGTATTTACTAATGAACACAATCTGAAATATTTAGAATACGAAATATACAGATAGTATTAATTTTTTATTTCTGAAACTACTCTATTTTTATAAGTTCATTCACTGTTGCAGTACTAAGTAAAAATACCTGTGACATTTGAGATGATAACAAAACTGAGAAAGCGAATCAAAAGAGAAGATACCAAATTTTTATTGAAAACTTAATTTCATGACAAGAAACATAAAGCAAAGAAACCTTTTATTTTTAGAATTAAATGGAAATATACATACTCTTTCTTATTAGAAAACTAATTAATACCTGTGGTTACAAATATACATATGTACATATGTAAACATATTCATATATTACCTTAAAATGTTCATTCGTTCTTTTTTTTTAAAGTCATTGTTTTGACTTGAAAGCAATTCCAACTTCTGTGTTTAACTTGTTTATAATATATATTTATGTAAAATAAATTATTTTAATGATGTAATGATAATGTTAATTACATCATAAGTTGTACCACTGTACGTTTGCCCGACTTTATGTTTTATCTTTTACATTTTTTTTCATTATTATAGCCTTATATTATACCTCAACTTTTCTGCATCCATTTCTACATGTACCTTTTGTGTTCGTTTCATCGTAAGAGTCTTATATTGGAATATTGCACCGATATATACTTTCTTGTATGATCGTTCATGTGAATGAACTTGAGAACAGAAAGAGAAGCGTTATATAAGCGGGTTCGGACTGACCATGTAATAGAAACAACCGATACGACATAATTACTTCCCCGATTTCTATAATAATAACAACAACAATAACAACAACAATAACAACAACAAAAAAAACGTAATTACAATGTCAAACAAATACGATGATGGAGAAAGTCGTTTAAACGAATATGAAGTGGTCAAAAAAATTGGAAATGGAAGATTTGGAGAGGTATTTTTAGTAAAACATAAAAGGACCCAGGAATTTTTCTGCTGGAAAGCTATTTCTTACAGAGGTTTGAAAGAAAGAGAAAAATCACAGCTAGTTATAGAAGTAAATGTTATGCGGGAATTGAAACATAAAAACATTGTGCGATACATTGATAGATTTTTAAATAAAGCAAATCAAAAACTCTATATTTTAATGGAATTCTGTGATGCGGGCGATTTGTCAAGAAATATACAAAAATGTTATAAAATGTTTGGGAAAATAGAAGAACATGCAGTGTTAGACATAACCCGACAGTTACTACATGCATTAGCATATTGTCACAATTTAAAAGATGGACCCAATGGAGAAAGAGTTTTACATAGAGATTTAAAACCACAAAATATTTTCTTATCAACAGGAATACGACATATAGGAAAAATAACTGCACAGGCAAATAATTTAACTAGTAGACCCATTGCAAAAATAGGAGACTTTGGATTAAGCAAAAACATAGGTATAGAAAGTATGGCACACTCCTGCGTAGGAACCCCCTATTACTGGTCTCCAGAATTGTTATTACATGAAACCAAAAGTTATGACGACAAAAGTGATATGTGGGCATTGGGATGTATAATTTATGAGTTATGTTCAGGAAAAACTCCATTTCACAAAGCAAATAATTTTGCTCAATTAGTGTCGGAGCTGAAAAAGGGACCCGAATTACCAATAAAAGGAAAATCCAAAGAATTAAATATGCTAATTCAAAGTTTGTTACACTTATCTCCCAAAGAAAGACCCAGTGCCTTACAATGTTTAGGGTTTCAAATAATCAAACAAATATCACCAACGGTTAACAGAAAAGAGTCTATAACAGATCAGGGGAAACGTGAAAATTCCAGTCGAATCGAAGGAGGCGCCACCTATTCGCCATCTTCTCAAAGTAACGTAATCAATAAAAGAACTGAAGAACGGGAAAGAAGTTCTAGTCGTGTATCTAGGCAAGGCATCGGAGATGTCAATACAGATATGGGAAAATACACCCCTGAAGTTCCCAAGTCTCATTACAGAGTTAACGGACAATATGCTGTGGAGGGTGGACCAATGTATAGCGTTGAAAAAGAGCGAATGAAAGAAAAGGAAAAAATGAAAAGAGAACTTCTCGAGAGGGAACAAATGGAAAGAAATAGAAAAGAAAAGGAAAATGCTCAGCGAAAGGCGGTGGAGATGAAGTTGATGGAACAGAAAAGAATTGAAAGGGAAAAAATGGAAAGGCTTGAAAGAGAACGAATCGAACGAATGGGAAGAGAAAGAATGGAAAAGGTAGAAAGAGAAAGGAAAGAAATGGAAAGAGAACGATTAAGTAGAGAAAGAATGGAAAGAGAAAGATTAGATAGAGAAAGAATGGAAAGAGAACGAATAGAAAGAGAAAGATTAGATAGAGAAAGAATGGAAAGAGAAAGAATGGACAGAGAACGAATAGAAAGAGAAAGATTAGATAGAGAACGATTAGAAAGAGTTAGGCGGGAAAGATTAGAAAGAGAGCATAAAGATAGAGAAAGGATAGAAAGAGATAGATTAGAACGAGATCGAGCAGAAAGAGATAAAATAGACCGATTCGAAAGAGAAAGGTCAGAAAAAGATAGAAGAGAACAATATTATATGAGAGAACCACAAGGAAACAGCAAATTAGAAGCAATGGCAAAAATGAGATTACATTCAAAAAATTCAGAAAATTACACTTCTGCACGAGTAAAAGAACAATACGAACAAGTAAAAAAAATGAAAAACTATCCGTATGATACAAATGAAGAAACGAATATTCGAAGTAATACAAAACCCGGCTTATATACAGATGATGATGATGATCGTAATATCCTAGTACGACTAGAGAAAAGAGATCGAGAAAGAGATCGAGAAAGAGAAAGAGAAAGAGAATCTTATTTAAGAAGTCATTCAGCCAGTAGTATTGCAAGTAAACAAATACCAAAATACAACAATGCACCAGTACCAGCACCAATACCAGCACCAATACCAGCACCAGTACCGACACCGACAAGTAAAAATTATTATCCTCGAGAAAATATGTATAATATTCCAGTGAGTCCTACAAACAGAAATCAATACAGTAACACATCGGCAGATAATCCTCCCTATAAAAACATAGTTCGAGAAAAAAGAAATATTAGTTCCGCTTCTGCAGCTGTAGATGTTTTGAAACATCCAAAAGAAGTGTATAAAGAAAGTAGCTCTAACATTCCATATAAAGGATCAAAATATGATAGGGAATTTTTAGAGAAAGGATATATGGAAGAAGGCGGTAATGGTTGCAAAAGCAGTCGAGTTTCCAATATGTATTTTAATGAAAATGCTCGGAGGAGTAGCAGTGTTATGACACATGTTAACAGTAACACTGCAAGAAATAGATCCGGAACAGTATTGAGACCAAATATAGAATACGAAAAGGGAAGCATAGAGGAAAGTAGAGCTTTTAAAAATTTGGAAAAGGATCGAGAATATTTATTAGAAAAAAAAAAATTGTTATTAGAAAAAGAAAAAGAATTATACGGAAGAATCAAACCCACTGGTGCTTATGATTATCCACCCGTCCAACGACAAGATCGATATGAACATATGAAGGCGCTTGAAAAAAATAACGCACAAAGTAGTAGAAGAAATACTAGCGTTTCGGTCAACAGGGTACCATCAGAAAATAGAAACTCGTATCGCATAAAAAATGAGCCACTTGCCAAAAATGAAGATTACTACATGATGAAAAACCGAAATGTATATGATGCACAAAAAGATAACAGAAACGAAAAATACGAGTCGGGCGCTTACACCTGTAGATAAAAACGCAAATTTAATTAACGAAACGAGTGAACAAACACATCTCTGAATATTGAATCAATGAAGCATGTAAAAAAGTGATACATTACAAATGGAAAGGAATGGGAAACAAAAATGAGAAAAATTGAAATTAAAAACAGCAAATTACAAAAAATATACATATATTCCATATATACCTGTGAATATTGCATTATTACGTATAGTACACACTTATGATGTAAGTCGAGATACTTTTTTTTGCTTTGATAAATTAACATATATGTATATATAAATGTGTATGAATTCCTCAATCCATATAGGTAGCAAAAACACCCACCCTTATGGATTGTGTGCAGAGGGAATACATACTGACACTGTTCTCTATGGATCGATCGATCGGATGATGTTTTTCAGTGCTGTATACAGTTTTGTATGATACCTAACTCATGTGTTCATCGCTCATTTTATGTATATATACATATAAATAGATACAATTATTTTATCCTAGTAAAATGATCAGTTACATGAAAATGTTATATGTATATATTTATAAATATGTTAATTCAATATACTCCTTTTTCAACAGATAATCTTAAGTGTGGTATTTTTGCAAATTCCTATTTATAAATCTTTATATAATCTAGTATTACAGAATATTTTTTCACTTCATGTCTTATATAAGAACCTAAGAAAGATCACAGTAAATTTTAAATATATACATTACTTCCTCTTTCCAAATGTATCATTTTGTATACGTTTCCTTTGAACTATTCGAAAACACAAACACTTAATCCTCGGCAAATCCATATATAGAACTATCAAATACATTAGTATATGGTTGATAAGAAATGATTCTTTATGTATTTGATTTATTATTAATTTTTTATTTATATACTTTTCCATATATTCAAATTTATTTCGATCTTAATATATAATTGAACATTTCTATTTATTTTTTTTTTAATAATTTTTATAAAATCCATCCAGCTCTTACTTCCGAAGAATATTGAGTAAGCACTACTGATTTTTTTTATTTTTTAAGGTTTAATCTATTTTATGAAATAAAAGTTAAAAAGAATTATACAAAAGTGCCAATTAGGTACATCTACAAATAAAAGTAAAAATTAAACAACATCAACTTATTTTGATATTTCAAGGAAAAAATTCAAGTTTAGGTATCTGTTGAAGTTTTCTTTTCGCTTATTGAGTGACTAGTGCCATAATAATAATAATATCTGTTCTTTTCGTTTTCGTTTTTTTTGAACCTTTGAAATGTATAGTAATGCATGAATACATTGTTTGATAAAATACAAAAAATATATATATTTATATAAGAAAGAGGAAATATGCAGGGAGAAAAAGCTAAATACATTTATTAAATAAGATTGTCATCACAGAAAACAAAATATGTTTTTTTCGAATCAATTCCTATATAATTACTATTTTTCTTTTCTGTACAATGCACATAGCAATTAATAAACCAAAAGTTTCTTCCTCTGTAGTTCATTTCATTTTTATTAAAAACAAATAAATTATAATTATTCAAGTGAATTTTTTTAATTTACTCTTTATAATTTATTTCAATTAATTCTATTTTGGAGTTTCTATATCTGTTAATTATGTATCTGGATGTACTATAATAAATACATAGTTTTTTCTTTCATTAGTTTTCATTTATAGCGTGGTATACATTTCGATGCAACATTCAATTGAAATATTCATTTGTTTACTATCGAATGCCAAAAATTCCATTACGTATTTTTTTATATATTTTTGTTGTATGTATAGCTCAAAATGGATAAAATAACAAATTGGTAACATTCCAAACAAATTAACAAATTCCCTATACTTTTTAAAATATATATATATATGTATATATAAATATATATAAATATGAATATACATGAACTGAATTAATTTTTTTTAAATAACCACATAATATGTAGATAATTAAACACCAGTTGTTATAAAATGGAAACATAAGTTTCCTTTATAAAAAGAGAAGAGGGGTTGCGTAATAATTTGTTTCAATGCAAAACTTCTTACATGTCAAAAGAAAGTGAGCACAACAAATTAAAAAAAAAAAAAAAAAAAAAACGTAGCAGAATCAAATGGAATCCTGAAAAAAAAAAGAAACATGCTGTATATTTCTTCAGATGTTTGTGTTCTTTCTGCTTTATTTTGAATTATGGAAGATATGTGTTAATGGAACAAATCAAAGAATTAGGAAGGCTACTACACTGTGGTTTGTTGAATTACGTTGTATCATTTTTTTATAGAGTTTCATTGGGATTTAGTTTAAGATAAAATAAGATGAGACAAAATGATATTTTTATTTACTTATTTATATATTTTTAATTATGGATAGAGTTTTCTTTCCTAATTTTTAAAATGCGTAGAATTTTTTTTAAGAACATTTCTGATTACTAGTGAATAGGTTTTAAAACGAAATTTCTGAAGATTCGGTGGGAGGGGTTTCAATATATATATATGTATATATTAACTAAGATAATGTTTTTTTCTTTTTTTATAATTCACACAAAATGAGAAAGAAGTGTTATTCCGCCGTAGCGGAGGAACTAAAACTGCACAAATTAATTTTTGAAAAAACTTATTTAACTAAAGAGACAAATAAAAACATGCTTAAGGAAGATCATTTCAATTTTCTTTTGGACGAACGATTTAATATGTTGTTAGGATTTGATCATTTAGCGAAGATGTTTTTCAAACGAAAATAAAAAAGAAAACATACAAGAGAAAGGAAAACAAAAGGAAGAACAACAGTTGACAAAGCGAAAACTACTGAAAGAAAAGGAGAACAAACA
The DNA here is from genome assembly GCA_001625125.1 of Haemoproteus tartakovskyi. Taxonomy (NCBI): domain Eukaryota; phylum Apicomplexa; class Aconoidasida; order Haemosporida; family Haemoproteidae; genus Haemoproteus; species Haemoproteus tartakovskyi. The sequence continues at coordinate 6,999 of LSRZ01000063.1, read as the reverse complement.
AAACACAGAAAAAGAAAAAGAAGAAGAAGATGAAGAAGAAGAAGATGAAGAAAAAGAAGAAGAAAAAAAAAAAGAAAAAGATGGGGAGAAAAAAACTGAAAGAAAGAAACAAGATAAACACAAATGGAAAAAACAAGAAGATGTGTTGTACCAAGAAGAAAGGAAGAAAGAAAATTATAATGAAATGGTAAAAGATACATATATTGCAAATAAAAAAGTATATGTTGACAAAAAGGAGTCAAAGAATGAAAAAACATGTACAGAAGAAACGATTCCATCAGTAGATGTCAACACATGTACAAATATTTACATGAAAAAAAATTCTTATAAGTTGACCAATAGGCGTTGTGAAGGTTCTAGTAGTGGTGGTTCTAGTAGTGACAGTAATAGAAGTGGCTCTACAAGCAGAAGTAAAAGAAGTAGAAGAAGTAGCAGAAAAAATAGGAGTGATTGTAATAGCAGTAATAGTAGTAATAGTATTGAGAAGACAAATAAAACAAAAAAGAAGTATTTTCAAAAATCAAAAGATTCAGACAAATGTAATATATTATCAAGTGATTCATCCAATTTTGATAGCAATGAAAATATGAAAAGTGGCAGTGATGTGTCAAACCTTTCTCCAGATGTGGCATGTTATGAAAAACAGTTGAAACATATTTATGATATGTATAAACAAAATGATAAAAATGTCTACTTATTTGCTAATCCTCCCTTATGTAATTGTGTTAATAAAAAGTTTAAAAATGTGTATTTTGACAAACTGTACAGTAAATTCCCATGTCTCTTTGGTTGTTTTCACTACGACGACCATCAAAGTAATATTGGGGTTAAAGACACTTGGGAAAAAACAGAATTGGAACAAAATAAAAGAGAAAAAGGCGAAGTAAAAAAAAATATACCAAACAAAGAGGAGACACTTAAGAAAAAACACGTCTTTATGGAAGGATCCAACAACAATGACAACAATGAAGACCCTGAGAAAGAAGTGGAACAGATCAATAAATTTCGAGACGCTGCTTGTCATGCTGTCGAAATCAAAACTTATGCGAAAGCATTTTTTGAGTATTACTTTTTGGAAGAATATTTTAGTTATATTATGAATAGGGAAGAGGAAAATGATTTTAAAGACAAACAAAAATCGAATGGACGATATTATAAAGAATTTGTAGAAACTAGAGGAAATGACAGGAAAGAAAACGAAGAAGAAAAAGAAAAAGAAAAAGAAGAGGAACAAATGGAAGGTGATAAAAGTAAAATAAATAAGCATATTCATACAAACGAAAAACTGATAAATGAAAAAATAAAAAAAAGTCAAAAGGAGAAAATAAATGAACGTGGAGAAGAAAAAGAAGAAGAAGAAAAAGAAAAAGAAGTAGATAAATACCAAAACGATATAAAAATTGGTAATAAAGAAATAGAAAAACAAAAACAAAAACTACAAGTTGATAAGAAAAACATATTATATTTTTTAAATAATATATTTCAAAAAAACACAGTACTAAAGTTTTATTTTGAAAAATGTTTATATAAGAAAATGTTAAAACAAAAAAATGCTATATGTACAAATACAATGTGTTGTGGATTACAGTATGTTCCATACAGTTATATGGTGGTCATTCTTAACAGAATAGTTGATAGTTTATCATATACATGTGAACATTTTGATTTACCTTCCAATACAGATATTTATTATAATCTCAAAAAGAATGTGATAACTATATGTACGAAAAATGTGGAACATGAATTTTTCTGTTATTACGCATTACAACAAAATAAAAGTGTAAAAAATATATTTTTTTATGATGTATATTATGAAGGGTTTCTTCCATTTTTTAAACCTTTATTGAATCTGGGAAGTAAAAGAGGAAAAGAAAAACTACTCACCTACTTGAATAATAACAAAAACTCAAAACTCTCAGTAGTCGTTTTCTTGGTTACATCCCCTCCAAAAAAACAGGTAGATTCTTCATCCAACAAAAACGCACAAAATGAAAACGAGCTACAACAAAAGGAGACATATAATGATAAGAATGATTACCATCATGTTACAGAAAATGACGAATACAAATACCCAATAGATGATTACCAAATAAATGATTACCAAATAGATGATTACCAAATAGATGAGAAAAAAAAAAGAAACAAAAGATAAAGAAAAGGGAAAAGAAAAGGGAAAAGAAAAGGGAAAAGAAAAGGAAAAAGAAAAGGAAAAAGAAAAGAAAAGGGCAAAAGAAATAGAAGAAGAAGCGGAAGCAGAAGCGAAAGCGGAAGAGGAAGCGAAAGAGGAAAAAGCAGAAAGAGAAATAGAAAAAAAAAAAGAAAAAGAAAACTTATATGTAAATAATTTAAAATTACATATATGTAAAATATATGATATAAATCATCGAAACGAGTATAAAATGCAATTAAGAAAATCAACATTAGGAAATCAAACAGTAAGGGAAATATCGAAGGAACAAGAGTATTTCACAAACTTCAGTGGAAGAAAAGAAATAATAAATAATGTCACAATTAATTTAATTGCAAATAAAATTCTACATATTGTAAATAACAAAAATATAATTTGTGACGAAAAATGTAAATATAATAGTAGAAATAAAAAAAAAATACAAAATAAAAAGGTAAAAGTATATTTATGTGAATCGGTAGATTCGTTCAGTTATGATAGAAGGTGTGTACATATTAGAAAAAGAAACCTAATTACATCAGCACATGTACATTTTAATAATACAATCAGAGATTATTATTCCAATGAAAATAATACTCCCTTTGTCGATATAGTGAATAGAGAACTTGATCAACATATTTTTAAAAAAAAAATTCGAAAAGGAAAAATTTTAGGATTAATACCGGAAACAGAAAATATAGAACAAACAACAAAAGAAACAATTACCGACAATGGAAATGAAAATAAAATACAAATGAAACAAGAACACTATTGGGAAAATAGTACAGAAAACGAAGAATTTGAAGAAACCTGCCTAACTAATCCCAATGGTCAAAATAATATTTCTGATGATTATTTTTTTCTTTTTAATGAAAATGCCGATTTATATACACATGAGGAATATAGAAAAAAAAAATTTCTTTGTAGTTATAATGGAAGAAAAATAAATGTCAATAATCCAGAAGAACCATGGACAGCGGAATCTAGATGTCTGCCAAAACAAAAATGCTTGGAAGTATTTCAAAGCTTCTTTAATACCTACGCATGTTCGTATTTAATGAAACAAGATGAATTATGGTCTTTAGAAAAAAAAAAAAAATAAAAAAAAAAATGCTAAAAAAATGGACTGATGAATATAAACTAATAATAGTGAAACAATTATACTATGTTCTTTTTGATTACTACAAAGAGAAAGTAGGTTTTACATTAAATAAGGAAGTCGAGGATATGTTACATGAGTTTGTTTGGAAGACAGAACAGTCGGAATTACCAAAGTTAGACAGTGTCCAGCCAAAAAACTTAAAAAGAAAAAGAGAAAGTCATGAGGGTCTAGGAAATGGAAATGAAAATGAAGATAACCAAAAAATTGTAGACCATCAAGGAAATGAAAAGGCAGATGTTCAAAATGTAAAAGAAAACAAATACAAAAAGAAAAAAGAAACACGAGGTTTTCCCTAAAAAGTTGTAAAAAAAAAAAAAAAAAAATAGAATATAGGTTGAATAAATAGGTAACAACTTAATAGAAAAAGATTAACATAAAATGAAGATTTTTTATTATTCCATGAAATAGAAATATTAGTAATAATAATGTTGATGGTAGTTACGTCATTAACAGCGCTCTTTTAATTTGTTTCTTTTTTTTTTAAGTCTTACATAGTTTTTTTTTATGATAGATTTATGAAATTGCAGTTTAGGTAATATAGTTAGGAGGAATTACTTTTTGTTTCTTTTCTTTTTTTTTAAACACATGGTTTTGTAGTTTTTCATAAATTACCAAAATTTTTGTTATTATTATTATTATTTTATTATTATTATTATTATTATTATTATTATATTACTGGTAGAGCAGGCTGTTAATAATAAAATAGCGGATCAAATGTAAGGTATTTGAATACATAAATCCAGAAACAGACATTGTGTGTATACTTAATATTTCTATATATATATAATATATGAACAGGATGAATATATTTTTGGCTATCAGCAGTATTGTGATATTATGGAGTTGACAAAATTTATTAATAGAACACAAAAATGAACACTACAGCTATAAAAGTATTTATAGGTTTAAACTATTTTTGTTTTTTGATTTTTTAAATTTGTATTTCAATTTTATCTTACTATTTATATATTTTTTTATTTAAAAAAAAACTTTGTTCATATTTGTCTTTTTTTTTTGTTTTTAATAGTGATATAAGTTTGTCCAACTATTTCTCATTTGTTAAATAAATTGACAAAAATGCAAAAAACAAAAAAAAAAACTTGCTACTG
>LSRZ01000062.1:14140-25931 GCA_001625125.1 Haemoproteus tartakovskyi | reverse complement strand
ATAATATATATATATATGTGTTAATATGAATGATACACAGTGAAAATATATATATATATAAATGAGAAATAAATGAGATGTAATATCTTTTCTTATTTTCCATTACACAGATATATACAAATATCTACCAAACATATTTTTCAATTAGATATGCTGATTGATGATTTTTTCACATAATGTAAATTATAAATTGTTACTTATATATTAACAGGGAAAACATATATGCTATTCATTCTATTAGTAGAAAGATACTTCAATAAAAAATAGTATTATTTAATTTTTGATATTTCATTGCTTATTTTCGAGTTATTATTTCTAGTGTTTATTTGGTGATTTTCTATTTCTTTTAAACATGCGACTGTTTAATTTTTTTTTTCTTTTATATTTGATGAGACAAAAGAATGACAAACACTTAACGTTAGACAATGATTCCTTTTTTTTTTTTTTTTTTAATTCTTTGAAAAAAAGAAACAAATGTAAAAAAGAAAAAAGAAAAAAAAACTTCAGTTTTTAGTTTTTAGTTTTTAGTTGTATTCTGTTTTAAAATAAACATAATGTTGTTTACGATGTTTTTTTTCTTTTTCTTTTTTTAATTTCTCATTCTTTTTTTATTTTTTATTTGGAATATTTTTTGATTTCATTTTCATCATTTTTTGTAATTTTTTTTTTTTTTTTTTCTTCATTTATCTCATTTATCTCATTTAGGAATATATTTTGTTAATATTGATGATGATAATAATGATATAATATAGTTATACTGTGATGATAAGAATATTATTGATTCTTTTTATTTGTTGAATATTAGTTATGCTTCTTTTGTTTAGTGAATAAAATTCAATAAACAAATATTGTCGTTATGTTATAATTATAGTAATCATTTTCTATAAATTATTTTTTCACTTTTCTGTTGAATTTATAATAAATGAAATATACAGATTGTTTTTTTTTGAGATTCAATAAATTACACCATTACAGTAATAGTAGGCAAAACAACAGCAAGTACAAAAAAAAGTACAACAAAAAATACTGCTACTATTATTACTATTACTGTCGTTATTTCAGTAGTTATTACAATAGTTATTATCGTTGTTACTCTTTTCTTTTATTTTTTTTATTTTTTGTGTGTGTTCTTAAATCTTCTGTTTTATGTTTTGATGTATCTGCTGTGTCTACAGTCTCAAAATGTAACAAAACGAGTAAAGGAAGTTTTGTGAGACTAAATAAGTTAGTGTCATTAAAGAAAAAACTATCAAGAAGAAAATCCGATCAATTTATAAAAGAAGGCAATGTAAAATTAAACAATAAAATTGTTTGTAATCCTGGGACACATATAGATATTACAAAAGATCGTTTAGTTATTGAAAATCAACCAATAAAATTTGATATGTTGATAAAGGAAAAAAGAAAAAAATGTTCTCAAAAAAAAACGACTCCAAATTATTTACCAAAATGGATTGCTCTACATAAACCTAAAGGATATATCTGTACTTCTAATGATGAAAAAAACAGAAAACATATTTTTTCTCTTCTTTCAAAAAATCTGTTGGAAAATTATCGTCTTGTTTTTGTAGGTCGATTGGACAGAAATACTTCAGGTCTTTTACTACTCACAAATGAATATGAATGGGTCCATAAACTAACACATCCAAAATTTGAGAGAGTAAGAACTTATCGGGTCTATATAGAAGGAGGTGCAAATATGCAAACGCTGAAAAGGTTGGCCAGTGGAATATACTTAAAAGAAGAAAAAGAAGAAAAGAAAAAAAACAAAAACAGATACAAACAGAAAAAGAAAAGAAAAGAAAAATAGAAACAGAAAAGGAAAAAGAAAAAGAAAAAGAAATGAAAAAAAATACAAATAACTTAAAAGATAATGGTGAAAAAATGGAAAAAGGAAAAAAAACCTTACCAGCCATTATTGAAATATTAAGAAAAGAAAATATTAGCATCAAAGGACATATAAAAAAAACAACTGTTTTAAATATTAGTATAAGAGAAGGAAGAAACCGACAAATACGAAGAATGTTTGATCAAATACATCAACCGGTTATAAAAATAAAAAGAATTGCATTTGGAAATATAACATTAAAAAATATACCTTTTCCAAAACAATATAGAGAATTGAATCAAAAGGAAATTGCAGATTTAAAAACAAACCGAATCTCTGATATTTAAAATATAATATGAAAAAAAATAGGATTCATATTGTTAACATGAAAATGAGTTGTTTTATTTTAACATATCCATTTTGAAACATTATGAAATTATAATTACAGGGGAAAAAAAAAATATATATAAATAAATAATAATGAAATAATCCCACTTTTAAGGATCATACAGTCGAATATAGATATTATATTCCATAGATACAATCTTCCTTTTTTTTTTTTTGTTAATCTTATCTTAGCTTATCTTATGCAGTCTATTATGTCCTTTCCTTTCCTTTAATGTCTTGTCTTGTCTATTCTTTCATCTGTTTGTTTTCACTTATTTTAATTCAATCCAATCCAATTCAATCTAATTTAATCTAATTCAATCTAATTTAATATAATTTCAATTAATGTAATAAAATATAATCAAATTTAATATAATTGAACTTGTTAATCTAGTTTTATGGTTTATTTTTAAATAACATTTTATTAGCCAAATAAAAAAAAAAAACGGAAAGTTAACAGAAAAAAAATTCCCTTAGAATATTTATTTATTTATTTATTTAGTAAGAGTATTATAAATACGAAAATGGAGAATAATTGTTCGTATATTGATTTTTCCTTTTTTTATTTTATAATTACAAGTTTATAAATTATAGTAAACCAAAAAAAAAGCTTAATAAAATATGACGGTTAATAATCTATACTGCCCATTGTTAAAAAAAAAAAAAAAAAAAAAAAAACCAAACAAATATGTTCACACATATATATGTATATGTATTTATAAGGAAGTATATATATAAATATATATCACTTTTACATGTTTGTTTTAATTTCATTAAATGTTCTTTGTCATTAAAGATTATATACATAAATACAGATTTAGATATAGATATATACATATATAATGAAGCATGAAATATGTACACAATCAGTTGGAAAATTAAAGAAAATTATATAAGTTCATTTAAAATTAAAAAAAATCTTCATTTCTTAAAATAATTTGGACTTCTGCAACATGCTCAATATTTGAATGAAGACTGTGAGAAGAGGGAAAGATGCGCCCAAAGAAAAAAGAAAAAAAAAAAGGAAAAGGAAAAGGAAAAAGAAGAATGACAAAAGAAAAGTGAAACACGACGAAGTAAAGATGAACAAACCAAAAGAAAACAAGAACACAGGAAAAAGCGTTGAAAAAAATATATCTGTATAATATTTAATCCAATAATACAGTTTAAAGTTCATTTGTTCTTACCTGATCCAATAACGACAAATATAAAGATGACAAGTAGAACAGGTCCAACTGCATATTTACTTTCTTTCTTAATAAGAGATGCTGGCACATTTCCCCTTTTATAGACATTATCATCAAATTGCTCCACCTTTTTGGCTATTCTTCTGCTGTTTACCATCTTAAAGAAAAAAAAAAAAAAAAAGATACAAACAAACATTAAAAACAATAAACACAACATAAACAACATAAACAACAATAAAAAAGAATATGTCAAATCAAATATAACAAACAAACAAGCAATTTCTAGTTGCCATTGTGTATAACGTATCCATTTATAACTTACTTTGATTTCAGATAAGGTAGGTAAGTAAAAAGGGAATTAAATGTTATTAGATACTCAAAAAAAAAAATAATAATAAGTAGAATAGATATATTATTATTATAATAAGATGTTAACAAAGCATAAATTATCAGATTGACACACTTTAAGAATGGGTTGGTTCTGTGAAAAAAACAAAAAAACAAAAAAAGAAGAAAGGAGTTTATATATATATATATATAAAACATATAATATTGTGGACTTTTATTTAAAAAAAAATAAATATTTTGTTACATATTTGTTTTTCTAAGTTCTGGATTTAACAATAATTTCTTTTAGTAACATATGTAAAGTATATTTTTAATGATACATTTATTGCTTGTGTATAAAAACAAAAGATCAATAAAAAAAGAAAAAGATAAATTCCAGAATGATATATTATACACTTATTTATACTATACATCACTACATATCACTTGTTAACATTTTTGGATATTTTGTGAAATGAGGCAACAAAACAAGGCAACAGATAAAAAGAAAAAAAGAAAAACTACACGAAAAGCAATAAAAAATAAAAAATAAAACATATATAATAATTATTAAAACAGTACTAACAATAATGACAGTGGTAAATATGAAATAAAATATACAACCCCACACTTAAATTTACACAATTATAACTTTTTTTTTCTCTGTAGTTATATTTTGTACAGATCTAATATGTGTTGTATTTTAAGGTGTGTTTTTTTTTCTTTTTCTTTTTCTATTTTTTTGTTTTCTTTTTCTTTTTTTGATTTTTGTTAATTACTAGAAAAGATAGGCCACGTAACGACGAATGTGTAAGTTGATAAAGTAAATGATTTTTGTTTATTATTAATTAAGTTTATCCTTTTTAATTAATTTGTTTTTATTCATTTTAATTTTAATTTTGTTTTTTTAATTTTTTAATTTTTTTTTTTTTTTGAGTTGTTTTAATAATATTCGTAATTTTTATTTTTTATGAGATATATTAAAATTTTACAATTGTTTATTTCAAAATTACACGGGTCCTTTCGTTCAGGTACCTTTTTCTTTTTCCTTTTCTGTTTCATTTTTTTCCTTTTTTCTTTTTCAAGTACAAGCTTACTTTATAGTAATAATTTGAATTTTTATGAATTGTTCTCTTTTTTTTCCTTTTTCATTTTTAAAGATATTCGAGAAAAGACAACTATCATAATAAACTGTTTTTTTACGTTACTTTTTATGTTACTTTTTTTATTTCACAAAACTGTTTTCTATTTTTTCTTTTAATATAACAAATGTGTTTTTCTTTTCATTTATTAAACGTTAACTCTTACTGTTTGTAATTTTAAATTGGTATTTCAAAATGTGTAGTTTATAAGTTGACATATATCATTTTCTTTTTATCTTATTTGTGTAAGCAGTTAATGGTATTCCATATTTCATAACAAACATAATAAAAATATTTGAATGAAATAAAAATTAAATGAAAAGAAAAGAATCGAACTCATTGGGATTATTACAAATATGTTCAACTCATTTCAGTTCAGTTCTGTACAGTATTTATTATCATATCATTTTTACTATTTTATATATTTCTAACCATGTATCAAAAATGTTTTGTTGAAACAAAAGACAAAACAAGAACCAAAAAGCAAAAACAAAAAACAAAAAACATTAGTGTACCATTTTTAAAGGGTTTAAATAAAGGAACTTTTTGAAAAAAGTATGAAAACAGTATGAAAAAATTAACAGAATATATTAAGAGGAAAAAAGAGAAACACAGGAATAAAATAAAGGAAGCTATGTAAAGAAAACATATTCCTATTTTTAAAGAAGTTGTAAATATAATTTATATGTAAATAAATATAAATATACATATATATAAAAGGGAAAACAAAAGTGAAAACAAAAGTGAAAACAAAAGTGAAAACAAACCAACCAAACCAAATTAAAACATAAATATGATTAAGACAAAAGTGTTTTTTACACCACTTACAACATTTCTCCAATGGAAAAATTTTAATTTAAAGTCGTTTCGCTTCATAGTAAATACAAAATGCAGTTTTTCTAATTTTACCAATAAAAAAATAGAAGAAAAAGAACAGCAAAAGAAGAAAGAGGTAATAAAAGAAAAAGAAGAAGCAGAACTAGAAGTAGAAGAAAAAAAAAAAAAAAAATTAACAAGTTACATGATGAGAATAAACAGAGTGAATATATATGGAATATTTTAAACTTTGATAGAAACATATCTTTCTTTTCAACCAGTTTTTATATATTGTTAGCAGCTACTTTGGCACTTCATTTTTACAATAAATATAATACAAAAGACAAATCCAGTGTAATTGATGAAGTTCTTGAAAAAGAAAAACAGAATTTATTAGAAATGGAACAAAAAAGAAAAAGAGGGTAAAGAGAAAAATATAGAAAACAGGAAATAAAATAGAAAGAGGAAATAAAAAAGAAAGAATTGAAAATAAGACAACTTTGGAAATATAAAAACTAAAAAATATATATGTATATACATATATATATATGAAAATGGCTATAGTTGAATGGATTCCTCTTAGTTTATTTCTTATATGGTTGTTTTTGTATTCTCTCCTTCATTCTTTTTATTATAAACTTTATTAAATTATACATTTAAAAATTTAATAAAAAAATTATTCTCTTATACAGTTTTTTTAATTCAATTCAATTTTATTTAGTTTTCTATAGTTCTAATAAAAATAGACATTACATAAATATGTAAAACAATATATATAGCAACGAATGAGTTATACTTAAAAAAAATTATATATATATATAAATATATATATATTTTTCTAAAGAAAAACATTCTTAATTTCCAATTCAACCACAATACAATTCTACATATCAATATATAAATTACAATAAAAAAAAAAAAAACTTCCTTTAAATAAAACAAATAAGCACTTAGATATGCATTACTACTTATGTATATATGGAAAATAAAAAAATTTTCTTTTTTTTTTTGTTTATTATTTCTTAACACTATAAATATGCAAAATACTTATTCTTATTCAGCATATGTATGTTCTTTTATTTTGTTATTATTCCCTTCTTCTATTATCATATCTAGTCTTATAGTTATCGCTGTTACATTATTAAACATTTTTTAAAAAACATAGGAACTCAACATTTCGGTTCCGTTTCACATAATTTATTCTTTGTTTTACAATTTTATAAATTATGACATTTAATTTCCTTTCTTTTTCAAAACGTTATCTTTATATCTTCGATTAAACAATTGTCTTTTTCTTGCTCTTCCTGTTAAGCCTCTTTTCTTTTCCTTTTTTGGAGTCTTTGGTGTCTGGTTCTTCACTTTACCAGCCCTAGCTAATGATCCATGTACTTTTCCTATAATTAAGAAAACAAAAAAAAAACAAAAAAAATTAAATACCTAGTATATACTATTTTGAACTGATCAATATTCAAATCATTGTCAAATGTTCCATCATCATCGTATATATATATATATATATTATATATATAATATACACATATATAAGTTTCCGATATATTCTGTTCCCATATACTGGTTCGATTTGAACCAATTTAAAAAAAACAGTTTAAAGCATATTCAATATCCCCAATATGTGTATTATATATATGTAATATATTTACATATATTATATATGTTAAGCCCGTTTCCTACATATTTTTTTTTCTTCTAGATAATTAAATGACAAACCACTACTTGATTTTTCTCTTTTTTTTTTTCAAAACTTACCCATTTTCTTCTTTAATTGGAAATCAATTAAAATAAATATGTTCAATAGTACTTAAACAAATTTTAGAATATTTAAAAAAAAAATTATGTATATTTATATCCTATATTCGTGCTATGATGTCACACTTTTTATATTACAACAAATAAATGGTTGTTTTCAAAAATATTTTATTTTTTTGTAATGATGATTCTCTTTAAATATAAACAATTTTTCTATTGTAAAAAAAAAAAAAGTGAAAATAAGCAACTAAACAAAAAATGCCTATTTTTTTTTTTTTTTTTTTTTTTTATTGCGTAAAACATATTGAAAATGTTTTTGAACTTAATAATGGGATAAAATATATGTACATTATGTGAATTATCTTCATTTTTTTATACGTTTGTATATATGCATGTGTACTTTTTGTAAGTTTGTTTTTTTTACAAATTTGTTAAAAGGTAAGTATAACATTTCTTTCATTTCCATCGATATTGTATACGTACGTATAAAAAGAAAATTATCGAACAGTTGATTTGTTTTTTTCATTTTTGAGAAATAAGCATTCTTTTCATTTTAAATGGTTTCATAAAATAATGAATTGTTTTTTTTTGAATGTTTGTTATGAAGAGATCGTTGTTCATGAAATTGTATAAAGACAACTGCAAGGCTTTTATTTTCATTTGAAGAGAATCATAACCTTTTTAGAGACATCATTCATCAAACATTAATCATTATTTATCAAACATTAATCATCATTTATCAAACATTAATCATCATTTATCAAACATTAATCATCAAGCATCAAACATTAATCATCATTTATCAAACATTAATCATCAAGCATCAAACATTAGTACAAACGCAGCAGGCCTATGTGTTAGGAGAAAAAAGGAAAAAGTTTCTGCGTTTCCATTAGTCTCAGTTTCAATCTGTTTTAATAATGTTCAAAGGAAATTGTAATCCTTAATGATAAAACAGAAGAGGTGAAAATAAAAAAAAAAACTTGTAAAAAGAAAACTGAAAAAAAGAATGAAAGAAGAAAACTGAAAAAAAAAAAAAACTGAGAAGAAAGCTGAAAAAAAAACTGAAAAAAAAACTGAAAAAAAAACTGAAAAAAAAAATATAAAAGGATAACAATGAATAATAATTCATATGGAAAAAAAATTGAAATGTCCGTAGTATTATATCAACAGTAAACATTATCATAAGGAACTAAACGTTTTATATGTGTATTCTTAAATATAGATATATGTATCTAAAAAAAAATGTATATAAGTTGTACTTTATTATTTTATATGTTGTTTTGTTAAAACATCTCTAGGTTTATATTGATAGATGCTCGTTTAAGTCTCTGGACCACTGCGTGTCCAAGTCCAACTGAAATTGTTGTTACTCCATAATATCCATTTTCTGATCCGTTTTGTAACAAAGTTAATGCAGATTCAGATAAAATTTTCGCCGTCAATAAATATCCAGGATCTTCATTTTCTCCGCTCAAATATAAATACACCTTGTTTGTTTTCGGTTTATTGGGGCTTGGATTATAGGAGTTCGATTCGTTTTGAATAGAATTATCTGTAATAAGTGATTCCCCAATGACGGTAACTTTCCAAAATGCTTTTTTTAATTCATTTGAAGTTTTGGGTGTATACCAATTGTCTATATATGTTTTAAAAGCGTAATTACATAATTGAAAGGAACCAATAAAAGAAGTTACTGCACTTGTCACTTTTTTCCAAATGTAAACAAGGGCATTTATATTAGGATCATATTTTTTATAATCGAACAGGAAATCTTTCCCATATTTATAATTCAATAAATAATTAGACCATAATACATAACCTTCTTCAATTTCCGAGTAAACTGTAGGAAAACAATATCCGACTTCTTCTTCATAATTTATAAACGAATTTCCACTTTTTTTCTTTTCGGATAAAAAAGATGGGTCCTTACTCTCTTCATATTTATTGTCACATAAATAATGTTTGTTATACGCTTTACCAAGTTCTTTACGAGCTATAAAGGCACTAGTTATAGTTGTCTTACCAACTGTACTATGTTTACTTCCTTCAGCAGATAATCGTACTCGAACATACTGACAAGGTTTATTAAATTTCTTCAGATGTTCTTCTTGTATAATGAAATTCCCTAAGTCACTTATTGCAGATATAAAAGAAGCACTATGAATAATTTTTATTTTTTTTTCTTTTGCAATTTCGTTAAAATCTTTAATTATTCTTATAATGAAATTGTGTTCTCCAGTAGCATCTATATAATGACAGTTGGCGTCTACACAACTCTTAACAACGTTATATCCATATACGGAATATGGACCCGTCATATTAATAACAACTTTACTTTGTGAACAGACATTTGCAATAGAGTTATAATCATTTATATCAACAATATGTATATGTATTTTTTTATCAAAAATGGAAAATTCACTTTCTCCAATTTCTTTTTCTCTTTTTGTTTCTACTCCATCATGTTCTTTCTGTTCAACAATAGAACGAATGACATCTTTTAGTTTTTCTGCTTTTCTTACACCACAACAAAGTGTTAAAGCACCTTCTTTTATTTCTTTACCATAATTCCTTAACATATATTCTAACACCATTTGTCCCGTATATCCGGTACCACCTAATAGTAATATGTCATATTTTCTAGTTTCACTCATTTTGTATTTCTCAATGAATCAGTTCATTCACAAAAAATATGTATATATATTTTTGTTTGCAAGTACAAGAATCGAAAATGCTCTTATGAAAAATTTTTATCACGAAAGAGAAATAGAGAAAGAGAAATAGAAAGAAAAAAGAGAGAATGAAAAAGAGAAAGAGAAAGAAAAAGAGAGAGAAAGAAAAAAAGAGAGAATGAAAAAGAAAAAGAGAAAGAAAAAGAGAGAGAATGAAAAAGAGAAATAGAAAGAAAAAGAGAAAGAGAGAGAACTCACTGATGTTACCTTTTTTTCTATTTTCTTATTTTTTAATTGCTTGTAGCATTTAAAAAGAAAACCATTCGAATTTTGATTTTCAAACACAACCACGATATATAATAAGTTTGTCGAATATACACTTAAAGTTGAAACATAATCTTTAAAACAAAATGAACTAATAAAATATTTGAGTCTTTTCAATATTCTCAACCCCTATCCCTTTCAATCATTACAACTACTTTCTTTCAACCAGATAAGTTTTCAAATGGAACGCATGTTTATCTCAATATATTTTTTTTTTCTTTTGAATAATTTGGAGAGCCTATATTTATGCACAAAAATGTGGATTAATTATAGTTACGGAAATTGGTGTCACATATTTTAAAAGTTGGAAACATATGGAAATTTAAAGATACACATTGCGAGCGTTTCACACTATTTTTTTTTTGAAGTTGTTTCAGCAGAACATTTCTTATTTGTCTTTTGTTTATGTTTTCAATTTCTTTTCATTGATATTCATTTGAAAGACTTTAAAATTGTTTTCATTCATATTCATTTGACAAGATTTAGCATTCAAAAAAATGTGGTAAAATAAAAATTAAGCAGTAATACAGAAAAAAGAAACATATAATGGAAATAAAAAAAAGTTAACACACCAAATGATTCTTTAATTATTTGAAATCTATATGAAAAAAGTTAGTTACCAAGACATTAATATATTGCCTAGATATTCAGGATCTTTATACACTTTTTACAAAAACCTTTTTCTTTAAATAGACCACCCAATAATTGTGTACGGTGAATATTATAAAATATAATACAAAAAAATGGAATGCGGAAACACTTATTTTGATTAGACTTATCTCGCGTAAAGGATATAAAAATATATTCATAATCAGAAGATATATACATAACAGCTGGATATATATGAATAAGCAAATATTCAAATATCTCATCTTCTGGTAACATATATTGTTTTTAAATTCAAATATATGAATTTCGATTCATACAAAAAAATGTTTTCCTTTTTCCTTTAAAATAAGTTTTATGAAACGTACCATATGTATCATAATTTATTTGTTCACATTTAAAAGTTACAGAGGATATATGTGAAAAGTAAGCTTTTACAACAAATTTCATTTTGTTACCACTTTACTAAAAGGAAACCTCAAAGTTGCTTCCTTTTTTTTTTTTTTTTTTGCTTCTTTTTTACCATAATAAATATAAAAGCAAACATAATTGGAAATGGAACTGTACGAACAGTTCTTAATTTTTTAAATTCACATTTGTTTTTGCTGTTTAATAAATCATGTTAAAGTGATTCCCAGGACAATATGGATACAACACTACTCCCGAAAGGTTGCATGTATATAAATAGAATGTTTTTTTGGGAAATTGATATGTTATTTTTTTTTTTTTTAA
>LSRZ01000062.1:2207-13458 GCA_001625125.1 Haemoproteus tartakovskyi | reverse complement strand
TTTTGTTGATTGTACATTTCATTTACGTTTAACGTCTACGAAAATTTCCGAAATGTTTTGATTTGTGGATTTGAGAACGTTGGGGTGTGGGTATCATATCATATCACTTTGATTTTTTTAGGGGTTTTAAAACGTTTCGTTAAGTGAACCACTTGGCAATGTAGTCCAAACATATCCAGAAATATCTTTATGGAAAATTGTAAGTACAATGAGACGTGTAAAACGATTCACTATCAACCGAAGTAGTTGATTGATCACATCCCTATTTGTTAGGGGAAATATAGCTGTTATAGTTGACATGGTTTAAATTAAGATATATATATATATATATACATATATATATGTATAAATAGTGTTTCATGAAACGAAATGGTGTTAGTGAAAAAGAAGAAAGAAATATATGGAAAATATATTGAAAGTGATTAAAAATATAAAATATTACTTCATATTTATGAGCAAGATGGTATGTACTTTACTCGTTGACATAATATTATGTTTATGATTTTATGTTTATGATTTTATATTTATGGTTATATATTTATGACTTTATGTTTATGACTTTATGCTTACTGCTTTTTATACATACATACATATATATATGTATATAAATGTAATATTTACTTATTTATAACTTTATTGCGTAATGTTATTTTAACTTTCATCAATTTTGGAAAATCAAAAGGATTGAACAGATAAAGACTCTTCTTCATTTTAAATTGGTATTTCCAAATTTCAGCTTAAATTATAAGTGTTGATTTAAAATGTAACCGAGTTGTTTATCAGACCTATTATTTTTCATTATGTATTTGATTCTGAAATGTCTTTTGAAAAGATGTGTACCTTTTTTAAAATAGATAAGAGGATTCACATTTTTTTTTTGATATTTCATATTTTTATTGTTGAACATGCGAAGGATTGTTATTTTACGTTTTTCTATATAAACGTTAATAAATAATGATTTCAAATATGTTCATAGAACAAATATATATTCGGTGGCTTTTAAAATTCTTATTATTTTTAAAATGTCAATCCAGATATATCACAAGAAACGTACTTTTCATTTTATGTTATGTTTTGTACATTTTGGGAACAATCACAATGATATGTATCCAAAACGCAATAACAATTGTGTAATCATAAATGCTTTGACTTTTTTTCTCCTTTTGTTAGATTTACAAATCTGGAACTTTTTATTTCTCTATTCAGTTTACAATGAATTAAAAAATGCGATGGTCGCATTTGGGATTCATTAAAACGGGAGGAGGGGGGAAAGAAGAGAAAAATAGAGAACTGAAAAAGAAATGAAAGGAATGCAATAATGAAATGATGTAATAATAGAAATGAGAAAGCATTACCTATATATTTTAAAATCTTAAAATTTGCAATTTGAAAACAGTTAAGCGTTTGTAATTAGGATTCCAAACTGAAGATTTTTTGGGATGTCATATGAGCAATAGAATATATTCATTTTTGTTGAGAGCTCGTTAATTGAAATATAGGTGTTTTATAAAAAATTCACAGTTAAAGGGATTATATTAGAAAAAACTATTGAATAAGAAAGAAACAGGAAAATGGGAAAATTGAAGCAACGATACGTAAATGAAGGAAAGGAACATTCTAATAGGAAAGAAGTATAAAAAATAGTAAATATATATATTTATATATATATTTATATGTATATATATATATTATTACCGAAAGGATTTTAAATGAACAAAAATAGGAACGAGAAATGGAATGTCTTATATCTTTGACAATTTTATTTTTTAAGGAATGAGTTTAAGCTCAAAAATCCTGCAAATATACATGCACAGATAAGGAAGTAATGTACTTTTTTGTTTTATTTCCTATATTTGTCACTCTACATAGTGACATTTTTTTGTGTAATTATAAAATACAGGAAGGAAGGTCTGAGATGCTGAATTTAAAGACTATAGAAAAAAAAGAAAAAAAAAGGCAAAGGTTCAAAGAAAAAGGGAAGATATTAGTAATTTGTACTAATGTTTTCTCTTTTTTCTTCTTTTCTATTTTTTTTTTCGTTTTTTTTTTCTCTCTTTAAACAAATTTTTGAGAAAAAAAGTATTCAAGAAATATTAATTAGCTAACAGAAAAATCAATCATGTTTTTTTTACTTTTTTCATTCCTTTGTGCTCTTTCATTTTTATGTTGGAGAAAAATCAAAGTGATGAGAAGGGTAAAAGAAACACGATTTTGAAAAAGCTAATAAGCACGTATACATTGGTGAGTGCAATTTTTGAGGTTTTTAAATATTTTCTTAAATCAAACCTTTAGGAAAATTTTAAAAATAACAAAATTCAGACTACTCGTAAATTCATTCCAAACAAAAATGGAATTGTCACGAAATATTTTATTCTATTTCAAATTACATGGAAACGATGGTTTGTCAATTATGATGATATTTTATATATTTGTAAGCATATATGATAATATGTGATTATGTGATTTTGTATTTATGAAAAATTTGGATTCATTTTTTATTTTGTTTTTCTGATGTTTATTAAGTTTGTTATATCGAGGAATCATTTGTTATATTCTTTTTTGTTTTACATTTTGTGGAATATTTGCATCTGCATAGTATAAATAATGTACATGTTTTTAAAATGTTTTACTCCACTTATTTGATGACCCTACATTAAGAAAAAAAAAAAACAATAGACGTTTATACTCTTTGCTTTTAATGGTTTTATATGTTATATTTTTTTTGTATTTTTTTTAACTTGTAAAAAACCAAATAATATTTTTAAAAAAATGATGAAACAGTTATACAAACGAAAATAACAACTTCGTGAAATCAATGCCCTAGTGAGATTGGTAGGCCAGTAAAACACACAATGAAAAAGTTTGTCGTTATATCTCTTTACGTTTATCAGTTAATAATTATCAAGTAATTATTGCTTCTATTTTTAAGATAACAAAATTAAAAGAATTACACTTTTTTGAATATGGGGAACAACAATACAATTTGATGAAAAACTGTCAAAGAAAATTTTATAAAGTTTTATACAAAATTCTATATTAAGTTATCTTATTATATCCGTTTGAATTTTGAAATTGTTAAAGAAGAAACAGAAAGGATAGTACAGAATTGAATAAAAAAAAAATGAAAAAAAAGAAAGTTAAACATATGGATATGCACCACAACATATCATAGGCATCATAGACAATATAAACTATCTTTTGCATAAAGAAAAATAAAAAACTTTTAATTTTACGGTTTCAAATATTTCTCTTTCATTACTATCTTTACTGTTTTTATTTTACTTTTCTAACTTCCGTGCCATAATTATTATAAACGTTTAGAAATCAAAATAAATATACTAAGTGAAAGTCTCATTATCTCTTACACTCTAATACCAGTTCAAAAGAAATAATTGGATTTTTTTTCTTTTTTCTTTAGATAGTTAAATATCTATTAAAATCAGTAAAACCAACTAGTTCAACATTTTTTAAAAAGTTACCTTGTCAAAAAAAAAAAAAAACTGAAAGTAAAAAACTATAAAGGGTAAAGTTAGAAAAAAAAAAAAAAAAAAAAATGAGGTACTTGAATTTTGTAAATATGCATTTTGCATTCTTGTAAATTTTTTTCCAGTTATATATGTAAAATTTGTTTATATTTGCTACCCTTCGTTCAGTTTTTAAGGTTTCTTTATTTTTTTTTTGTTTCATTTCATTTCATTTTTTTTTTTTTCCCTTTGTGACGATTTTTTTCAACAGAATTTTATCAGAAAAATGTAGTAGTTGTAAAAAAAAAAAAAAAAAAAAATACAACAAATAAAATTTTTTTTAACAAACAATACACAAATCAAGGTATAATGAGACACAACAGATATGAAGTGGATGAGAAGGTTTACTACATAGTATTCAGCGAGTATATATTATCAACTTAAGATTTTTAATTTATATATAAATATTTGAGCTTATTTTTTAGATTTAAACAAAAGTAATTAGTGTTGATGGGAGAATATTTTATCGAACGATTTGTTTGTAATGTTAGAAAACGAGAATGACTGATTTTCTAAGGTAAAAATTTCGTGGTATATTTTGTGTTCATTACGTAGGGTGTGTTAGATAACACATATATTAATGAATAAAAAGTTACAACAGAAAGTGTAGCTTAAGGTTGAGGTTTAAAATAGTGGTTGAGGGATAGAGAGAAACAAAAAAAAGAGTATTGGAAAAACGAGTAGAGAAAAAAAAAAGGAATAATATGATTCACGTTTCTTATGTTATTTGAAATTGTACTTTTGTTATGTTTGACATGTGCCGATAAAAAATAGTTTTTCTATAACATCACATTCGACGATGTTATTAACAATAACTCTATCCCAATAGTACTTATTATATTTACCTTGTTTCTGCTACCTGACCTTCTGTTGTTTTTAATTATTTATTTTTTTTTTTTTCATTATATGAAAATTTTATCATTATATGAAAAATTATATCATTATATGAAAATTATATCATTATATGAAAAATTGTTTTATATATTTAAATACATCCCATTTAATTCATTTTGTTTTCTTTCCTTTTTCCTTTATTCTTTTGTTATTGCAGAAACTTACCCAAACCAATAAGAAGTTTTAATCGGAATAAAAATGATACAAACAATGAAGTAAATAGGAAAGAAACTGGTAAAGAAAAAAAAGTACTTGATAGTTGTTATGAATATTTAAGAAGGAAAAATTTAGAAATCACAGACAATGAAGACTTTCAGGGAGGTGGGGCATATCCAGAAATTCATGAATATCAATACCCAAATAATATGGGTCGTAAACAAATAAAGACTCAAGCAGTTGTAAAATATATAGATGATAATGGGGATGTGCAGTATAATCATTTAATTAATAAAGAAATTCAAATATATAATAATACTATTGATAAAGTTGAAACAAATGAAAGAATCAACAAGTTAAGAAAAAAAAAAATATTATCAAATGTAAACGATAAGGAAGAAAAATATAATGAACCAATATATAAACCAGATGAAGAAGAAGAAAATGAAATTATTGAAAACACAAGAAAAAATATTGAAAGTATATTAAATGAAAAATTAAATAAAAAAATAACAAATGACAAGGATGAAAAATTTTATAGATATATTCCAAAAAATAAATTAAACAATAAATTAGAAGAAAGGATTATAAAAGTAGTAGAAACAAGTGTAGATCCATTATCTGTCTCCAAATTTAAACATAAAAAATTGCCAAATGTAAAAAATTCCCCTGAATATCCTATATTAAGGTCTCCTAATAGAAAATTAAATGAAGAACAAGAAAAAGAATGGAAAATCCCTCCTTGTGTTTCTAATTGGAAAAATAACAAAGGATATAATATACCGTTAGATAAACGAATACAAAGTGATAACAGAAAATTAAATACAGTTACAATCAATGAAAACTTTGCCCATTTAAGTGAATATCTATATGTAGCAGAAAAGAAAGCAAGAGAAGAAATACGAATGCGTAATCAAGTACTGAAACAAAAGAAGTTAAAAGAAAAAGAAGAAAAAGAAAATGCACTCCGAAAATTAGCATTAGAAGCAAGAAAAGAAAAAGGAGCCCAGTTAGAAAAAGAATCTTCTATTATAAAAGAAAGAAAGAGAGAAATTGAAAGAGAATATAAAATTGAAAAGAGTCTCAAAAAAATGAAAAATTATGAAACAAAAGTTATTGACGAACAATTAGCATTAAATAAAGAAATAGGTAAAGGGGTCAATATACATGATATTAGTTTATTTAATGTAGCAGAAAATCAAAACGTTACACAAGATGATGACACTTATCAAGTATATGATACTGCTCTATTCGAAAATAAAGCAAATGCAAATGTATATAAATTCTCTACTGACAGAATGAAAAAAACTATGCAAAAATTAGAAACAAAAGAAAGCAATGAGCCAATTAAATTTGTCAAAGAAATCTCAGATCCATTCGGTCTTGATAGTTTACTTTCCGAAGCACAGAAAAAAAAATAATGTTATTTCTTATGTGTAAAAAAATAAAAAATATATCTTATTTATATCAATATTTTATGCATCATTCTATACTATTTTATTATATATATATATATATAGATATATATTATTTTTTATTTTTTTTTATTATGTCCATTATTTTGTTTTGATTAACCTAACATCCATCATTAGGCATAAATAAATATATAAATAAATAAATAAATCTATCCTTTTTATCTTTAACATATTTTTTTGGATTCATTTATGAGATATTTCTCGATGAACTAACTAACAGCTTCTTTATTTAAAACAGTACTTTTTTTTTCAACGAAACAAGAAATGAAACTGAATTGTTTGTTCCAAGAAAAAAAAAATTATATTGTATTCTTTTTGAAAATTATATATTTCTAAAAACAAAACAGTGTATCAGTATTTTATCAAATGATGAACATTAGGATGAAATTCTTTTAAGTTTCGAGAAAGGGTTTGTTGGCTTTGAATGTATATATAGATATATATATATAAACGAATACATATTAAATAAAATAAAAATAAAAACAGGAATCATTTTGTTTTTCATCAATTGTTCTTTATTATTGTATTAAACATAAAAAATAAGCTATGTAAAATGGCAGCTGGTATAAACATTTATCTACACAACCTTTTGTTTAATATAATAGAAACATACAAATATTTATATACATGATAAAACAAACAACAGGATGACCAAACTAATATATATCTATATATATCTATATATATAAAGAAAAAATGATAGAGAAAAAGATTACATTTCATTAAAAGAAAACTAACTGAAAGTATTTTCTAAAAGTACTATGGGACGTTTTGATAAACTCAAAGGGAAACACAGAAATTAAACAGAATTATACAGATCATCAAAACTATAACATCGAAACAGTTTCAAAGAAAATTATACTTTCACAAAACAAGTAGTGTATTGATTTTCTTCTTTACAGATTATGTAAAGCGTCTAAAAAGAAAAAAGCCCCTCTTTAAAAAAAAAAAAAAAAAGAAAAAAAAAACAGAACAGAACAAAACAAAACAGAAAAAAGGAAAACAAAATAAAAGAAAAAAAAAACAAAAGAAAACAAAATAGAACAAAACAAAACAAAACAGAACAAAACAAAACCTAAAAAAAAAAAAAAAAAAAAATATTTACCCCAATGCTAAGCTATGCAAAGGGAAAATCTAGACACAATATTTAAATATGCATCTAAAAATCAAAAAAAATCAAATAAAAAAAAAATAAAGAAAACATAAAAAAAGGAGAAAAAAAAAAAAAAAGTGTCACAATATAAAGACATGAACAGGTAAACAATTTTATGGATTAATCAAAAAGCACCAACAAATAAAAGTCCAATTTTTTTTAAAATCCCAAATAGCCAAAGAATTTATAATTAGGATCCACATATTTGAAAGTTTTAAAAAAGTTCGATATTTTAGTGAAATGATCAAACTCTTTATAAGGATTAGAAGAAGAAGAAAAAGAAGAAAAAGAATTCTCAAACATGTTGTGAAAAAATATATTTCCAATATTTTTTTATTACCATAATAAATATCATTACAATTATTTTCATCTGTTTCATCATCAGAAGAATATAACCAAAAATTCGAATGGGTATATATATGCTCATATGGAGTTTCTTTTAATATTTCATTCTCTATTCCTGTGACAATATTCCTGTTTCCATCTATTTTTAGTTTTAGTTTGTCTAATTTTAAAACCGTTTTTTCTAAGTCCAATGGTAAACTAATACTTCGGTAATATGTTTTCCTATTATCTGTTTTATTACAACGACGATTAAGGTGCTGATTCAAACGACTGTAATGAGTGTCTTGCGTTTGATGATTATGACGATTTGGACGACTATAACGATTAGGGTGGTTAGAACGATTTGAACTATGTAAATTCATATCCAAATCATTTTCTTCATCCTTTTTTTTCATTCCATGATTTTTGTTTTTCTTTTTATTCACTTCATACAAATCACTACATTTGGTACCATAAAATTTCTTCTTATTTTGTAAATTAATATAAGAAAAATACATAACTAAGAAATTACAAAATCGAAAAAGATTAAACCGGTGTTTTCTTACATATATTACAATACTTTTAATAGCACTAGGGGAACTCATCATATCTTTTTTTTTCTTTTTTTTATTCAGGTTCGTCAAATGAATCAATGATTCAAAACAAGAAATTATTTTTAAATATATATAATATATTTTTTTAAAAAGAAAAATTCCTACATTTACATATTCCATGAAAAGCCATAAATATGTATCACTTCTACCTAAATCATATATTTTTTTTTGTAAGTTCTTCATCTGATCCTTCTAGAGCTATTTTAAATAACTGTCGCATAGACAAATCATTTTTTATAAAATATGTTTTGTCATTATTATATAAAAATTTACTTATGTTGGTCTTTATTTCTTCTACAAATGTATCTTCCGAATTTCCCGTTGATTTTGTCTTTTTATTTTCTTTTTGTTCTTTAGATTTAGAAGACACTGAAACATTATCTTTTTTTTCCTTTTCTTTTTCTTTCAGTTGTTCTTTTTCTTTTTCTTTTAGCTGTTCTTTTTCTTTTTCTTTCAGTTGTTCTTTTTCTTTTTCTTTCTGCTGTTCCTTTTTCTTTTCCATCTCTTTCTCTTTCTCTTTTTCAGAATTTTTTTTTTCATATCCATTAACTTTTCCGTCTTCACAACCTTCATCACGGTCGCTTCGTAAGTCGCTTCGTAAGTCACTTCGCTGTTTACTTATGTTACTTTGTTGCTTTTCTTTTTCATATTTGTTTACTAAATTTCCATTCCCATGTGGTTCAATTGTATTTCTTTTTACATCACCATTTACTTCATTCTCTAATTCATCTTTAAACATATGTTGACTTGATTCATCAGATGTTTTCCATTCAAATATATATCTTTTTTTTCCTACAGGTTCGCTTCTCGTTCTTGTTTTTTTTCTTCCTCTGTTTTTACAACTTGGTTGCATATTCTGTGCATTCGAAATTTTTTTTGTTTCAGATTCTTTTTTTCTACTACTAAAACTATTTGACCACTTATAGGTTCCTTCTTTTTTTCCTTCTTTTTTCATTTCTTTTTTCGATTCTTTTTTCACTTCTTTTTTCACTTCTTTTTTCGATTCGTTTTCCCCTTTTTTATCTTTCTCATATTCTTGTTTTGTAAAAAACTTATAACTAGTTTTATGATCTACATTTATAGCGAACACAAAACTCATAAGGAAAAGAATATTCATATGCAAAATATAAAGATCATACAGATTTTTAAAAATTTCTTGTTTCTTATGTTGATTTAACTCATATATTTTTTCTTTTTCAATTTCAAAACAATAATCTACATCATCTAATATATGCCCATCACAATTAAAAATTAAAAAATGTTCACCAATCCCAAAATTGTTCATCAAGTTCTTTACGGTATCATGTTGGGCTGTGTTATTCATCAAATTTTCTATATTTGAATTTTCTATATATTTAAATTTATTTAAATTACTTAATTTATTTATATTATATAAACTATTGCTTGTACAAAAAAATAAAAGATCATCTTTTCCTGTAGTTTTCGTTGTTTCAATTGTATCGTTCTTATCATATACTTCTATTTCTGTATCCATTCTATCATCAACTTTTTTCTTTTTTTCATCACAACCAATTAAATGTTTTTCTTTAAAAATATTTGTATTTGTATTTGTATTTGTATTTGTGTTGAAACATTTGTTATATTTTGTTTCCATCCGTTCTTCCCATTTCGAAATGGTTTCATTTTTCTCTACTTTCGGATCTCGATATAGTTTACCTATTTTACACCTTTCATGTATGTTTTCAGCCGTACTAAAATTTCTTTCTATTAAACTGTCTATAAACTGAACTGTTCTGTTATTATGTTTAAAAGAATTACTTCCTTTATTTATAAAACTGTCAGAAAAAAAAACCTCCATAATATTCTCAATATTCTCAAAATCCATTAAAGAATTAAAACTTCTATAATATAAATGCGCATATAAATAAACATACAAAAATATATATGCGTCATTTAGATCATCCACATTTAAATTCATAAAATTATAATATGTATATTTGTCAATTTTCATAATTTTCCCATTTCCATTTTTTATTTCCTCAAGAATATATATAAAGTTTTTATAAATATAGTTATACTGTAAATAATGTTTTATTGGTTTAACATGTTCTGAACCCCTTTCTATTGGATTTTCTTCGTCTTCCACTACCATTTCCACTTCTTCTTTCTCGTCTTCTATCACACCTATTTCATCTTCATTTATATTTTCTTTGTTGTTCCTTTCTTCTTCTTTTTCTTTTTCTTTTCCATTTGAACTATGGAATCGATGAATTTTTATTTTTGATATGATCCCTTTTCTATTTGGACTTTTTTGTTTTTTTGTATTTTCTAATAGGCACGTCATTTTTATTGGACATGATAACCGAATGGAATGTGCAATTACTCTTCGAATGTATTCATGAAATAATATTTTGATTAATAGTTCCAACATGATATTAATTGTTTCATTTAAAAAGTGTTTGTCAATTTTTGAAAATTCTTCTAAAGAAAAAATATCTTTGAAAAAAAACAAAACAACTTCCGTTTTTAATTCTGGAATTAAATAAATAAAAGAATCTATTTGTAATAGTTTTTTTTCTTTTAATATTTTAAATATTTCGAAACATTTTAAATCTAATAAATATATAAATTCACTTTTCTTAATATCATTATTAAAATAATATTCTTGATATATTTGATTTTCATAAGTTTCTAAAATTTGAAAAATCACTTTTTTTAATTTTTTTTTTGGAAACTTTCAGCAAAATATTTCTCTACAATATTAATAAGAATATAACAAAATTTATAAATTTTAATTACTGAATTATGTAATCGATAAAATTCTGAAAAAACATCTTTTGTTAACTCAATGAATACTTTAATTTCCGTTTGATTAATATCAAAAAATTCATATTTTTGTAATCTATTCAATAGTTTCTCTATCAATAAATCAGATGAGTCTTCTATTAATCTTGATCTTTTTTCTCCGTTATTTTGTACACGTTTCTTATCACTACTTCTATTACGAAATCTTGCTGATATTCCACGAAACTTGGAAGATGTTCTTGAGAGTTTATTAGATATAGAATTTTCTTCTTCTCTTTCTTTTTCTCTTTCTTTTTCTCTTTCTTTTTCTCTTTCTTTTTCTCTTTCTTTTTCTCTTTCTTTTTC
>LSRZ01000061.1:31829-43263 GCA_001625125.1 Haemoproteus tartakovskyi | reverse complement strand
TTTTTAACCTTATCATCTGAAAACGTTTCCTTCATTTACTTATTTTATTCGTTTGTTCATTGTACCTAAAAGTATGTACGTATACCTGTTGGCGAACCTATATATGTTCTACTTTTCCTCAACCCAATGAAAAAATCATAATTCTATATATGAACACTATTTAACGGAAACACATTTCAAACATAATGTGTTTCGAAAAGGTTATTTACTACAAACAACGTAATGATATATAAATATTATCCTTTTATTGTAAACAGTTTAGTGTAAAAAAAAAAAAAAAAAATAAGTTGAACCTGCTTAGAAAATATTCAATATTATTAGGTTTTCTGCTTCCCCATGTATATTTTTTTGTTTTGTTTAGTTATGTTTCAAATTTCATTTTGTCTTTTTCTTTTTTTTTCTAAAATTCATAACAATTCGATTGAGTATTATTAAATACCTAATGTGCTTTTGTTCGATTTCTCGACCTTGCAAGGATTCGCACATTTCTTAAACCTGTTAAGCCTATTCTTAAAGGATAACAAAAAAAAGTTAAAACCGCTTATACTTGAACATAAAGTTAAAAGTAATAATTCCAAAAATTCATAACATTTTGTTCTAAACCCTGATTACAATTCTATTTTGTTAATTCTTATTTTTATATGGAAAAAGAGTGAAATGGAATATATGTATATGTATATATATATATATGTGAACAGATAAAATTAAAGCACTTAAAAAAGGAAAAGATAAAAAAGAAGAAAACAAATAACGATAAAGCTACAAAAACAAAAATAATACTTTACAACGTACATATATTTAGACATGTTATCATCGCGAATCAAAAAAGTACCAAACTATCGAATAAAAGAAATTGAAGAAGAAAACGTGCGTTCATAAGTTATGTAAAAAAAAAAAAAAAAAAAATGTGTTTAGACATTTTTATCTTACAATTGGAAATTTACATGCATATATCATCAGCCATATTATATATCATATACGTATATGTATATAAACATATATAATCAAATATTTTAATATTTTTTTTTATAGCATATGAATTCATTATACATAGATTAATATTTTGTAAAAGAAATTTCATATCCTCCTGTTTCATCATATTCTTCGCATTAATATTTGTTTTTCCATAACAGGAATAAAAAAAATATATAATATGCTATTTTTCTGAAAAAAAAGAACTTCAATAAAAATTCGATGGGAATAACCAACCAATCCGTTAATTTTATAGTGCTTATGAAATAAAAAAAAATAAGAGAATTATTCGGAATAAAACGGCTGCGTTAAAAAAATAATAATGAAGTGGTTAAATTATTACAACTACCTCCAGGAAATTGATAAAATGAACGCAACGTATTAGGCTGGATGCTCTTTTTAAACGAAACATAAAGAGAACAAAAAAAAATATATATATATTATAATATACATGTATATAATATGTATATATATGTAAATTGGAACAAGTTTTCTTTGCAGTCCTAATATGTATTTGTTCCAATTAAAAATTAAAAAAAAAAAAAAAAAAGAAAAAAAGAAAGAAAGAAAAAAGACAGAAAAACAAAATAGATGAAACAAGGCAAATCAAAAAAAGAAACGAAATAACCTAGTTTTTAAGAATAATCACGTAGGTAAAACTTTTTATTTTTGTTTTTATTTTGGGGAGGAGAAAAACATACATAAAAAAATAAGCAGATGGATGAATAGAAAGAACATGTGTAAACATTTGTTATACTTTTATGAAACATAATTAGGTTGTACAAATCAGAAGTATTTGTAATATTCCTTCACATAATTGTTTTTTAGAATTTACATATAACTTATTTGAAAAAAAATAACAAAAAACAAAAAAAAACTGCACAAAATAGAAAAAAAAAACACAACATATAATGGCGGTCAACAGTTACGGTGGAAATGATATCGGTACTTCTGCTTTAGGAGTAATTTCTCTTTTAAATGAAGAAGAAGCAAGTTTAAAGGTTTTCGGGTTAGAAAAAATTAATTCTATTGTTGATATTTACTGGCCTGAATTAGCTGATTACATTTTCAAAATCGAAGAATTATGTGAAGATCCAGATTTTGTAGGAAATGAATTAGCGAATTTGGTAGCAAGTAAAATATATTTTCACTTAGAAAAATATTCAGAAGCATTAAAGTATGCCTTATGTGCTGGAAAACTGTTTAATATTCATGAAAAGTCGAAATACGTGGAAACAATTTTAGCAAAGTGTATTGAAAAATACGTAGAATTAAGAGAATTCTATTATGAAAATCCGCAACACCCCTATTCGGAAATTACTGATAATGAAGATGCAGATGAACTAGAGATAGAAGAATTCCAAATTCAGCCAGAACAGGGAGCTCCTGTAACACAGGTGATTTACCCAGTTAATAAAAATGTAAATGCGATCCCTCCTATTTACAGCGGTTGTGGTATGGGTGTATCCAAAGGAGAAGAAAATACACTGGCTGATTTCTGGAATAAAGAAATCAGTAAAAAAATGGAATCACTTGTAGATGAAATGCTAGAAATATGTATAAAAAATAATAGTATAAAACAAGCTCTTGGGGTTGCTTTAGATGCAAAGCGATTAGATAAAGTGAAGTATATTATTAACAGTGCCCCCAATAAAATCGAAATTTTAAAACATTCTATAAAAAATGAAAAACACATTAATGCTTATAAAAAATTTAGAAAGCGTTTTTTTAAATTGCTAGTAGATATATATCTCACATTATCAGACGAAGAATTACAAGAAGAATATATAAATTTATGTGAATGTTTGTTTCATATTGGAGATTCGAAAAAAGTGGCAGAAATTTTACTGAAGCTGTTAGAAAGGAACCATTTGATGGCTTTACAAATTGCTTTTGATTTAGTAGATTTTGAAAATAGAACTTTTTTAAAAAATATTCTAAAACATTTAAAATATTTAATACAAATGGATCCCAAATTCCAGTCCGACAAAAGATCAGGAGATGAAGCAGATTCCATTGCAAAGGATCCATCAGAAGCAACAGCGGGAAACAAAAACACAGAAAGAGAACCATTGCTGTCACCACCATATAACTCTGAAACATATGACGTAGTGGGAACTGTAGATGTAGATGATGAATTGGTGCGATTAATTCCAGAAACACACCCGTTATATGACAAATTTAAAAAAATTGTTTTAGTTTTAAGTGGTCAAATTACAATTGGTATGTATGTGGAATTCTTACATAGAAACAATCATGCCGATTTAGTTTTATTAGATACCTACAAAAATATTGTAGATCCTCGAAGTAGTATTACACATCATGGAATTATCATTGCTCATGCACTGATGCAAACAGGAACTACGTGTGATGTGTTTTTAAGGTCGAATATTGAATGGTTATCAAAAGCGGTACACTGGGCAAAATTCTCGGCAATTGCATCTTTAGGTGTTGTTTATAAAGGACATGTCAAAGAGTCATTTAATGTGTTATCAACTTATCTGCCACATGGAGATACGGTACCAGTGCAAAGAACAGGTGCAAGAAATGCCTCACAAACAACAGGCGCAGGAACAAGTGGTGCCGCAGCAGCAGGAGCCGGTAACAGTGCTAGTAATAATGGTGGTGTATACTCAGAAGGAGGTTCATTATATGCTTTAGGTTTAATACACGCAAATTATCGAACCAGTGATCCGAAAGTACGAAATTATTTATTACATGAGTTAAGAAATTGTAACGGAGACGAAGTGATGCAACATGGATGCTGTCTAGGATTAGGTTTAGTTTGTTTAGGTTGCTCTGATGATGAAGAAGTGTATGATGAGTTAAAGTCGGTTCTATATTCGGATTCAGCAGTAGCAGGAGAAGGAGCGGCTTATTCTATTGGATTATTAAAGCTTGGAAGTGGAGATTTCAAATGTGTAGATGAACTATTAGCATATGCACATGATACGCAACATGAAAAAATTATCAGAGCCTGTAGTATTAGTATTGGATTCGTTCTCTTCCAAAAAGAGAATGAAGCAATGGTTGTCTTAAACGAAATGATAAATGATAAAGATGCAATTATACGATATGGTGGAATGTTTTCTATTGGTATGGCTTATTGTGGATTATCCAATTATAATAAAAAAATTATTAAAAAATTATTACATTTTACAGTTTCCGATGTAAGCGACGATGTAAGAAGAGCAGCAGTAATAGCATTAGGTTTTGTATTATGTAATACGCCTCAGCAAGTTCCAAAAATTTTGAATCGTTTAATCGAAAGTTATAATGCTCATGTTCGATATGGTGCGGCCCTAGCATTAGGAATTGCTTGCGCAGCTACTGCTAACGAAGATGCGGTAAATATGTTAATGCCCATCTTATTAGATACCACAGATTTTGTTCGACAAAGTGCATTTCTGGCATTGGGTCTTATTTTTCAGCAAGCAAATGAACACGTCAACGTCAATTTTAAAAAATATAAAGAAGAAATTTTCAAAATTCTCTCAGACAAACACGAAGATATTATTGCCAAATTCGGGGCTGTTGTTAGTGCCGGTTTATTAGACATCTGTGGAAGAAATGCTGTCTCTACCTTTTTCACTAGAAAAGGAAATATAATTAGACCTCAAGCAGCGGCAGGGTTTTGTTTATTTGTACAGTTATGGTATTGGTTTCCTTTAATTCATATGGTGTCTTTGACTTTTTTGCCCACTTGCCTAATTGGTTTAACAGAAGATTTAAAAATGCCGAAAAGCTTTTCTGTTATTTGCAATTCAAAAAATCCCATATTTGATTATCCTGCTTATGTCAGTAAAGAAAAGAGTAAAGAAAAAAAAGAAACGGTTACTGCAGTTCTATCCACTACTGCTAGAAGAAAGACTCTTCGATTGAAGAAAACGAAAAATGAAAGACTCAAGCCGGAACCCACGCCAGGAGAAAAAACAACACAAGATGATACCAGTTCTGTTCTATCTGATGGAAAATCGATGAAAAATTTAGACGTGTTAAGCACTGCTGCCACAGTAGGACAGTCAAGTCATGTATCTCACTCAGGCAGCTTAGCTGGAAGTGCTAATGAAGAAGTCTCGACAGAACAAATTAACGACGGTGTAGCGGTTAGTGCACCAAAAGCAAAAAAAGATAAAAGCAAAAATATGCCCGTTACAATTAGTACGACGGCTGATATGAAGAATCCATGTAGAGTCATCAAGTTACAAGAACAGTATATTGAATTTCCGATGCACTCACGATACAAACCAGTTCTTCCTTCAAGAAAATCCGGTTTTGTTATTCTTATGGATACAGCTCCTGAAGAACCGATAGAATATATTGAGCGAAAGTTAGAGGAGGAAATTAAAAAAGAAGCTCCTCCATTTGAACCCTTTCTTTGGAAAGAAAATTAATTTTGCTTTACGTTTTTTTTAGAGTCTTTTTTTTCTAGATATACGAAAGCAAATCGATATATGCTATGTTTTTTTCTTTGTGTATGAATGTGTTCGTACGTGATCCCTGTTTTTGTTGTATATACAGGAATCGTACATCTACGGTAGATGGTTCAATAGATATAAAAAAAAAAGTGCTTGTGTTGTACTTATATATGCCGAATGGAAAAACGTTTTACTGATCCATACGAATTATTTGCATATCCATAAATGTGACCGTATATATGTTTCTCACATGCTCTTATTTTTTTTTTTGATTTTATTAATTTCTTTTTGCGCTTGTTATATACACAAAGCTAGTTGTGTCCAATTGGTAGTCTTGTTTCACATTACATATAGTGACTTCTGTTTTTTTTTTTAATAAACGTATATTTTACCACGAAACAATTAAAACCTTTTATGAGCAAGTAGAGATAAAAAAAAATCATTCTATTGAATTTCATTTCACAATATATCATGTGAAAATGCTTTTTTAATTAAAATTAAGAAAAAATAAGGGACTGTTTTGTAAGGGAAACATTCAAAAATAAAGCACAAATTCATAATACAAAAGCATTTCTTTATATGTAACCTTCCTCTCACAGTTCGGTGAATTGAGGAAACTTCCAAAGTATTAGAAATATCAAAGGTAATACTCTTTATAATTTTACCTCTTTATCTATTTTATCAATCCAGTTTCTTTTGTGTTTATAGTGTCAAAAATGTGCACCGTTTTAAAATGGGAAAAAGCAAACATAAATATGATGTTGTTTTAAAAGGTTAGCTACAATGGAAAAAGTAAAATTCCACAAAAATAGGCAAACAGAATATTAAAATGGAGAAATCTATATCAGTCACAGTCATGATCGAACATAGATTAAATGATTTATATTATTGTGTATTTAAATGAAACTTATTAAAATAATCGAAACAATTGAAATAATCGAAATAATTGAAATAATCGAAATAATTGAAATAATCGAAATAATTGAAATAATCGAAATAATTGAAATAATCGAAATAATTGAAATAATCGAAATAATTGAAATAATTGAAATAATCACTGAATAAAGAGAAAAACATCAAAAGCATTGATGTTACAATATCAGCTACACATTCATAGACATAACTATATCTGTCTATATAATTTTGTATACTTTCACCCCAAATAATACAAAATACAATTTTATTTAAAAATACTTTATACACAATGTAACCTCCCACACTCCTACAATAACTTACGTGTTTACACGCTTATTTATTTATTTATTTATTATAATGTTGTTTGTGTTCTTTAATATTGATAAAAATGGTATTTCATAAAATAAAATGTGTTTGACATTTAACTATTTTAAAATAAACGAAATAAATACATTTGTACATATAAACGTTATTCATAATATAAATGTTAAAATGTCTGTTGTTATATATAAAAATGCTGTCAGCAAAAAAAATAACACAACACACAACACATATGTGCCGTATAAAAATATAATAAAAAGTAACACATGAGGACAAGCGAATATGCAAACTATACACATAAAATAGTTTGTGCTTCTATAAAAAATATATAAAAAAAATTACAAACTACTATATAATTATATATATATATAAAGAGATAGATATAGATATATAGAGATAGATATGGATAGAAAATAATGAGAGGTTACCAGAAATAGAAAAAAAAAAAAAAGTGCAACTGAAAGTAAAAGTCACAATGAAAATAAAAATGAAAGTGAAAATGAACGTAAGAAAATAAGAAAACGTGAAAAAGAAAACATAATGGTAAGCATCGCTTATACATTTATTCACAACGCTTCCGTTTCAAGTCATATATACATATAAATATATGCAAAAAGCGAAAAAAAGCACACTTACTCATTGGCTTATTTTCAAGTTTATTCATAATATACATGGCATAATACAAACTAAAACGCCAGAAAAAAGATACATATATATATATATATATATGTTCAAAAATACAAAAGGCAATTTCATACATAACATAAATGATACGCCAAGATGCACTAACACATATATTCGCGGAATTGTATTTACTGGGTCCACCTAAAAAATATATCTTCTGCAAAATAAAAATGCAATTTCCCAAATGGAAATGGGTTTCCTATTGGGTTCTTCTAATAGTGTGTATGTGTGTGTGGGGGGGGGGATATTCCAGAAGATTCCTCTTATTGTACTTGTAGTTTGTTATGTTTCATATTATAAAATGTAATACACAAACACGAAAATAAAAATGCAACTTACGGACATAATAAATTCGTTTTATATATATATATATATATTATATATTTATTGTATATATTTATTATATATATTTATTATATATATTTATTATATATCTTTATTATATACTTATTTTTTTTTTTTTTTTTTTAAGGCCATACATTTAAAAGAAACATTTAAAATAAAAAAAAAAAAAACTCCAAAATACTAAACATAAAATAATGAAGCTACAAAAAAAAAAGTATTATTCTGTTAGGAACTCTTTTTCTTCGGTAGCGTCACTTGTAATAACGTCACTTTTAAATTAGTTATCCGATTTGTCAAAATAACTTGGACTTCCTCCTGTAACAACTGTCGTGCTCGAGTTTGCATTTTTATTGCTGTTTACACTTGTACTTCCATTTCCGTTCGGGCCGACCATTCCCTTTTCTGCATTAATACAATCGAAATTAATAATGCTGTTTAATTTTGTACACAAATTATGTTCATTTATATTTGTATTTGCAGAACTGATTCCATTTTTTTTGTTTCCTTGGCTGTTTATCAAACTGTTAATTGCATTCTGCATGTTGCTACATTTCCTCTCTCTTGCTTGTGTCTTCACCTTGCCACTTAGATTTTTTTGAGAAAAACTATTTCCACTATTCTGTTTAAATATATTTAACTGATTTTGCATATCCGCTGGCATATTAGGACAATTAGCAAATTGCAGCTGTTTTTGCAAATCAGATAAACTTGGACTTGTCGCATTGTTATTCGTATTATTATTATTGCTACTGCTACTATTATTGTGGCTTCCGTTGTGATTCTGCGTAAAATGGGAAAGAAAATTATGTCTTCCTGTCATTTCCATATTTTGTGCTCCACTTTGTCTTTTCCCAGTAGAATTACCACTACCACTAACAACTACATGTCCATTACTATTACTATTTAAGCACAAACCGGTCGATTCATTTCCACTATCATTCCCTTTATTCGTATTTTTGTTATTGTTACCTGTCAGTGTATTATCACCAGCCCCACGGTTGTTATTAGAAACAGTATCGCTTCCGCTAACATTGCTTGTCAGATTCATGTTATTATCTCCGCTTCCACTGTTGTTATTGTTGGCATTCGAATTATCGATTCCAGAATTTACTCCGCCTCCTGACTTATCTACATTCGTCATCATTCCAGTGTTTCCTGCCATCGTCATATTGTTCTTCGTAGCACTTGTGCATGCCGATCCAGTTGGGCTATTCCAATTTAAAAAACAAAAGTTGTCCGTATGAGGTGAAGAACTGCAGGCATCATGATATAAACAAAAATTGTTTTTGGAATTTCTTAGCTGATTCTGATTTGAACAACTGCAAGGAAGATTTATGTCAAAGTTGCGTGTCTCATCTACTAAGTCATTTTTTCGACTGTTCATATTGTTAAAAGAGTTGGATTTTTTTCTTTTTCCTAAATCTACCGAATTTTTCATCCCATGTTGAGGGCTCGTAGTGTTACACGCATCACACTGGTTGTTATTACCTGTATTATTCAAACTGCTGTATAAAGGGTGTGCTTGTCTCAGTTGGTTAATCCATGCAGCATTTTCAGGCAATCGAAAACTTAAATCATTAAGTTCTTCATTTATAGCATCTTGTCCTTTTTCTTCCTTTAATTCATTACTCATTCTATTTACTGCATTCATAATGTGTGGTGGGATATTTCGTCTGTACAAATCAAAATTGTAATCATATGTGTTGGGCAAGTTCGAGTGATTTCCACTAGGATCATTACTTCCGGTATCAAACATATCTGCGTTTTGGTTTGGCATGTACATGTGCATATTCTGCGATGTATTCGTATTTAAAGAATTGGCATTATTGTTTGCCCCATTTCCATTGCCACCTGCACTTCCACTTCCTCCTCCACTTCCCGCATTGTTGTTTCCACTGTTGTTTCCACTATTCGCATTATTGTTTGTATGTGCGTTCATTCCACTGCTGCTGTTTCCACTATTTCCTGAAAAATGTTTTCCTCCCCCCGCAGCCGCATGCATCTGATTGTTTGTGTTGTTGTTGTTGTTACCATTGTTCCCAGTAACCCCAGATGCGTTGTTCGCGTTGTTGCTATTATTGTTACCACTATTGTTACTGTGGACATTATTCGCACTGTTATAGCTTTGGCGAAATAGTAGACCCATTAACGTTTCCACTTCTTTGCTCTGAAAAATCATGTTGTCATCAGTGTGCATGTCGTTCGAATTATTGCTACCAATATTCAAATCGGGGAAGTTCAAACTGCCTGGTAATAAATTCGCCTGAAAAAGAAGCTCATTCAAATAATTTGTACTTACATTTGTGTTCACATTAGAATTCGAACTGTTTCCACTATTGTTCGAAGTGCTATTTATGCCATTGTTAGAACTATTCAGTAAATGCAAATTGTTAAATAAAGGATTGTTCATGTACAAAGGCACCTGGTCTTGGATGTTTTTAGGTAAATTATTCAAGTTGGAATTTGCCAATGAATTAAAAGAATTGTTTAAGCTATTTCTTTCATTAGGAGACATATTTCCTAAATTAAAATTTCTATTTAAATGGCTCATATAAAAAGCTGGATTCATAGACATTAATTGCATTTGCAAATTCGCATTATTCAAACTGTTTAAATCATTGCTGTTATTTCTATTGTTTGGCATCTGTCCAACTGGATTTTCAAAAAATTTGTTATTCTTCCCAGCACCAGCTACCACAGTTCCTGTTCCAGCTGCAGCTCCTCTTTTCTTAGAATTCTTCTTTCTACCATTGCCTTCTACAGTTTTCATAAACTCCACAGCAGCAAGACGAGCCTTCTCTTTGTCCATATTGAAATGCTTTGGATGAAAAGTTCTACTTCTTCTTGATGCTCCATCATAAAAAAAAGCTAACCATGCGCACATTCGCTTGTTCCAGCTAACCCCTGGATAGCCCGAAGAAGAGGTAGTAACTCTCTCTTCCTTTTTCATAACCTTGTTAACAGCAGTACCTCTAGGTCTACCAACTTTCTTCTTGGAATATGGACCGTTATTTTCAGGAGCCATAGACACCGATCCAGCAGCAGAGCCTGGTGCATTCACATTGCCCATATTACATTTTCGATCACCAAGAGATCCATCCATTTTGTTCGAGCTTGATAAATTACTAAAGTTCGATTCGTTGTTTCCGTTGCCCTCCATACCGAGACTCACCCTTACCAAATACTCTTACTATAATATAATGCGTCAAAAAAAAAGTGGCAAACAATAAAAAAAAAACAGTAGAGAAAAGATAAAAAAGGTAACTGTCCAAAAAAAAAAATAAAAATAAAAATAGAGGAACCCAATGTAATATACAAAACACGAATAATGAACCCACAAAGCGAAAAAAAGAACACCACAAAGACGAGAAATTAATAGTGTTCTTAATACTATATATCACATATACATGGAAACCCCCAAAATAATGTATACACATATAATATTATATAATTATATATATTTATGCAAAGAAATTTATGAATGCATACAAACGTATACTTCAGCAATTGTACATATGTAAAATATGATAATGCATTAACTAAGTGCGCATTCAGCAGAATATGTGCAATATAAAAATTACGGAGCAGATGAAAATTTATTAACGTTTTATGCAATAACCCAAAAAGAAAAAAAATAAAAAAAAAAAAAAAAAACAAGGAAAATTTGAATGCAGCAATTCAAAATAAATGCAATACAATAAAAATATTGGGAAACACAATAAAATGAAAATTCACTTACTATATAAGAAAAAAAAAAAAACTTCCAAAAAAAAAAAAAA